>OX424572.1:214551558-214655929 GCA_949152435.1 Gastracanthus pulcherrimus | reverse complement strand
AGAGAAATGAAATATACGTGTCATAAGCTAGATCGTGTTTGACCACTATTGGGATGTATCTACTGAAAGTATATCGATAACTGCTATCAACTAAGCCATATCTTTATAGGGATGTATTCAAGACCTTTATATTTGAATTTTTGTTGAATAATATAACGGTTTAATATGACCTTTTTTGCTTTCATCTCTGAGATACGACTTTGAGGATTGAATTCGTCGACGATATAAGTCGTTCGCTTGAATAACGATCTTAGTCAATTTTGGCCAATTCGCAGAAAACTGAATCAAACATCCAGCTTTAAATCTTAAGTTGTTAAGTATAATGAGTGTTTGAAATTGTTGATATTGGAGAATTTCCAAACGTTGCAATATTACTTGTACAATAAGATCAATATCTACGTTCTGCTTATCAAATTTTAAAAAATGCCACAAAGTCTTGTCTGTTTTACATTTACTTTTCGATTCAATTTTATTAATACCTGACGTTTCTAATTGAATCTACAACATGTCATTCCTCTTTATATTTTTTCAATTCACGTAACACTTAAAATTAATATTAAGCTCCCTTAATTACTTCGAAAACAACTATATTAACTAAATATCAAACTTATTGCCCCCGTACTCGCAATCGAGGAAAATTTTCCATTACCCCGCAGTATCCTGGAATGCGAGCGAAAACCCACTTCGCAAACTTTCCGCTTTACCAAATAAAATAAAATAAAATAAACCAAACGAACAAATTCGACGAGAGGCGCACATGCGCGCGAGGGACACACCTCTCTCTCTATCTATATATGTATATATATATATATATATATATGTGTATATATATATCTCCTTCCCAATCACGCACGCGAGGATGCTGCGTGCTGGTCCAAGGCCAGCCGCGGGAAAGAGGACGAGGAGGAGGTGTGCGCTGGCGGAGGACGCGTCTATGACGTAGACGAGTATAACACGAGAAACGGAGAAGGCAGAAGGATGCTGGTAGGTATATACACATATATATATATATATATATATATATATATATATATATATATATATATATATATATATATATACAACATTTCGCTGAAAGCTGCGCGGCCGGTATTGATTCCTCGTGACGTCACGTTATCGCAGCTGCCCACGCGTGCGCTGCCGCCTATCTCTGTCTAGTTCTCTCTCTCTCTCATCCTCTGGGGTCGCGAGAGAAAGAGAGAGAGAGAGAGAGGGAGAGAAAAAGAGAGAGATAGATAGATAGATAGAGAGAGAAAGAGGTGGGTTTTCTACCCTCGTCGCAGGTGGCTGCGCTGTAGCTGCCGGTTGATCGTGAACTGCTAGACGTACGCGATCGCCAAGGATCGCTCGGGCGTGCGATAGCTGACAAGATATCGGCGGAATTCTGCTTTATCATTCCGTGCGTTTTTTTTCTTGTCCGCTTGCTTGACGCAGAAGGTTATTAAAATTGCGCATACCTCGTGCGTTGTCTTGCGGACGGGGAGAATTATGTTATGGAAATAAAGCGCGGGGGGGGGGGGGGGGGGTTGAGGAACGTAGCGAATTACGTCAGATCGCGTAAAAATTATGCGGTGTTGCAGGATAATGGAAGGGATCGTTGAAAACCCATTTTTTGGCCAGGTAAAAGTAGTTTTTGATCAGACGGTTATGTTGTACATTTTTGAGTGAGCATTTATTGTTTCTTTCTAATTCAACAATCACTTTCGATTCTGTTAATTAACTATAAATAGTTTACGTTAATAAATGATTAATAACTCGTTTTTCTTGTTTACAATCGTAGTTGTAAATTAATATTATACAATCATTATTATTAACCTGCTTACAATCAATTGTTTATAAGTCGATATACGGGTTTTTGTAAGTTTGTGCGTGTACAGTAGGGTGGTTCAAAATTCCCAAAAGTTTTCAGATATGAAAAGTAAGCAGTGAAAAAGTTGGTATTTGTCAAAAAAATAAGTTTCCTGCAAGTTGGGTGCTTAACATTAACATTTATAGGTGGATATCTCGAATTTAAGGTTTTTTTGAAGAGCACTTATACCATTTTTCCGTAAAATCGCAAATCGAATAACTAAAACTTAATTATTTATGCTAAAAAAAGTTTTGGCAATTGAACTAGAATAAAAAATCAGTTTTGTCCTAACTAGCAAAAAAAAATTTCTTCGAGATAACAATCGTGCAAGTCAAAATTTTGACTTAAAACCGGCTATTTCTGGACATTGTCAATAACCTCAATCTTTGATGATTGTTCAGAAACTAAAATTATTTTGAATCTTTGTTCCAAATAGTAACAATAGACAAATTAGCACACCATAGGATATCAAAATATGGAAGTTATAGCAGCCTCAGAAATGCATCACTTTACTAATATTTTAAATAGGATTTCTTATAGTTTCATGTAATTTACGCCAGGTAATGTACGTCATAGGTACTTGTATATAATTTTGTGTCAAAGCTGTCATAAAGACCTTTAATTTGCATTGTCGCAGCATTTCTAAGGACATTCTGATCAAAATTTATGCTCAATTTAAATTTATAAAAAAATAGGTGGTAAATGGCATATTGCATAATATTGAAGAAAATTCGACTCGTATTTGCAGTCTCCCATTTACCACCTAAATTTTTCTATAAATTTCAATTGATCATAACTTTTGACAAGAATGTCCTTAGTGCTGCGACAATGCAAATTAAAGGTCTTCATGTCAGCTTTCATATATTGCATATAAATACCTATGACGTATATTAAGTGAAGTAAATTACATCAAACTATAAGAGATCCCACTTAAAATGTTAGTAAAGTGATGCATTACAGAGACTGTTATAACTTCCATATATTGATATCCTATGGTGTGCCACTTTTTCTGTTGATACTATTTGGAAAAAGGATTCAAAATAATTTTGGTTTTCGAACAATCATCAAAGATTGAGGTTATTAAAACTGTCCAATAAATAGCCGGTTTTCAGTCAAAATTTTGACTTATACGACTGTTAATTCGAAGAATAAATTTTTTTGACGATTACGACGAACTGTTTTCAATTCTAGTAGTATAACCAATTGCCAAAAGTTTTTTAGCATGAATAATTAAGTTTTAGTTATTTAATTTAGATTTTACAAAAAATGGCATAAGTGCTCCTTAAAAAACCTTAAATTCGATGTAGTCGTCTTTAAATGTTAACGTTAAGCAAAATAATATCCCAGCTTGCAAGAAATCATTTTTTTGTCAAATACCAACCTTTTAGAAGGTTACTTTTGATATTTGAAAACTTTTGGAATTTTTGAACCACCCTAGTGTAAAAGTATACAAACTATAGGCTGCAATATTTCAGGTCTTTCTATGTTTTTAAATTTGTATATGGGCTGGTCCCCCAGAAATCTTTGAAACCTTCCAAATCAAAATCGGATAACAAGAGTAAAAAAGATTCGGATCTTTTGTCAAATCATTCTCTAATTTACGCGATATCTAATTTTACAATATCGAAACTATCATGAAAAAAATTTTTGTTGTTCCTTAAAGTACCCGTGCTTTATACTGTAACGTTTCTGATATTACAACACATAAACAAATCATTGTATACATTTTTATTTTCAAGTTCGATTCTCATGAAAGAATCACCTTTGTCGCTCTTTACAGATACTTAATTACCAGATTCCTGAAAGAACTCATTAAAGATCACAGCTTTCAATCAAAGAGCAAATCCAGTTGCTCAACTGCACTCGATATTATTTCACAAAGCAACTTACGGTCCTCCTGTTTCAAACCTTAATTAACCACTCTACTTCCCTGAGCTAACGTTTTTACAATCAAAAACCCCCGGTAATTAAACTTCTCTCTTCATTCCAATCTCTACCTCTCCAAAAACAACCACTAACAAAACTCGGTCGCATCATCCATCGGAGGAATGCGCACGTCGCGCACGGTAGCCAAAAGGGATCGTAATTCTATATGTCGAACCGACACTCACACGCACACACACACACACGCGTGCCCTAAGGCCCAGCAGGAGTATATATAGGAGAAAGAGAAGAGGGGGCCTCTTCTTTTCGTCGAAACGGGATCTTTTGATCCGCGCTCGGGCGCGTGACGTAGCCGTGCGCAATGCGTGCTCCTTTATGCCTTATTTGTGCGAGCGTGCAGTGAGAGAGAGATAGAGAGAGCGAGAGAAAGAGAAAAAGAGACGTGCCGCCGAGAATGGGGAGAGCTCGAGTGTAAGGAGCCTCCCAGGTGTGCGTACGGGCCGCAGTTCGGATAAACGAACCCCCCAACCGTCTCGTCGGACTGGAGAGGTGCACGCATGCATCGTGTGAAATTGCGACCTTGGAAGCGATGATTCGCTGCTAGCTCAATACGAGATTTGAGATTTTCAATTTAGTATGCTTTCGATGGGGCTGGATTTTATCGATCGTATGCTATTGAATTTAAAGTAAATATTTTTATGATTCTCTTATCAAAGGTTGTTTTTTTCAAAGATTTAAATCAAACTTTGATTTTATTCACTGGAAAGCAATATACTTTGGGATGGGTTTCAATAATAAACGTCCAAGTTTACCGGCCTCTTCATTTAGAAATTTAAGTACAGAACAAACGTAATCATTGCCGATAATTTAGAATTCAAAACGGCAAGTAATACAATAAGAATTATCGTATACAAAATTTAAAAACTTAAAATTATGTTAATTAAATAAGAAAATATAGCAGAAATGTATATTATTTTAATTTTTTATTAATTTTTATAAATTATTATTGATATCGCTTTTGTTATTATAAACTTTGTATTTTAAAATCTTCGAACCTTTAAAAAGTAATTATAGCTTTAAAATTCTTAATGACAATGCGTCTGAGCTATACATATTCTTATAATCGAAACCGGCTCTATTATGGTTAATAGTAAAATAAGTAATTTTTAAGTATATTTTTTATCAATAGCGCGAAAATATTGTTGTAGTTCAATTGAACCGAAAATAGCTGAAAATTATCTAAATTGCGATAAGTATAGAACTGTTGCGCTCACGGCGATAGCGGTTAGCATAATAAATAATATAGATGTTGAAATAGCAACGCTTGTCATTTCAATGATAAGACGACAGTATACGCTATATTTTTAAGCGTTACTATTGCAGAAGCGTTATATATATTCTAATAAATTATCGACTAAAATTAATATTGATGTAAAGATGGAGCATATTAAAGCATTCTTAAAACTATTAACTTGTCAATATCAATAAGCATCGCATAATGATTCTATTAAAGTAGAGTGTTTGTGATAAATATAATCTTTATTATGAGAAAAAATATTATAATTCGGTATTTAAGTAGCAGGAAGTATCGCATTAGTGATATTTTATCTTGAGAAGTGATAAAATTTTGTTCACACCCTAAATTTTCTTATCATTAATTCACTTTTTTAAATCGTTTAATTTATCGGTAGTTAGATATTTAAAAAGTGACGCTTATTCAACAAGTGATAAGACTTTTAATAAGTCTAGTCGAGTTTGACGTCATTCCTACTAGACCATTGATCAAACCTAACATAATCTTAAACCACAGAAACAAATAAAACAGGACTTTCAGCGCAATTTTCACGCCGGTTCAAAGCTCCTATGAGACTCACTGAATCTTCATCTCATTTCATCCCCATCGAGTCTTCAATCCAGCCATTCAAAAGACCAGATCACGTTTAGAATCGCAGGCAAAAAAGAAAGAATTCGCAAGACAATGCCAAGACTACGAAGCAAACTCCCAACGTTGGCCCTATCTATCTCACGGCTGGTGGTAGTATCGCCCCATCCACACACACCCACACCCACACAAACCCACACACATTCACGGTGGAGGAGATAATACAGCACACACAGCACATGGCACATGCGCCGCAAAAGCCGATAGAAAGAGACAGGCGTATATATAGGAAAGCGTAGAAGCAGCGGTTAGGGGGGATGTAGGGTCGATCCTACCTCCCTCTCGCTCGCACACCATCGCACTCGTGTGGCACACGCGGCCGCGTAATAAAGACAGACGGACGGAGAGCCGCGCGCAGTAGTAGTAGACACTCCGCGCGAGAGAAGGGAGCGAAATCCAGCGTAAAAGAGAAGAGAGACAAAGAGAGGGGAGCCAGAGAAGAAGAGAAGGAAGCATAGGAAGCGCAGGAAGCGCGCACGGCAGCGGCTCATTCAGACTCGGACCAGCGCGCCGCGAGAATTGAGCGCTGGTGGTTGATCTCACTCTCTCTCCGAGACACACGCGCGTGTATCATCGAACGAGACGCATTATTTATTTATATTTTTTTTTCTGCACGACCCGGAACGCTCGATTCTTCGCTCAGGAAACATGCGCCGCGCGTGATACACGCACTGCACGCTGGTTCGCAAGAGTGTGATATTATATACGCGCGAGCGCGAGAGTGTGCATATATATTTGTATATATATATATATATTTCAGGAGGACCCCCTCCTCGGCTGTGTTTCGGCTGACGAAAGAGGCGGCCTTTTTCGCGCGCGCGCCCGCGCGGTTAGTACAGTGTCTCGGCGTTGTACGCGAAAATCGGACGTGCGCGAGCCGCGCGATTGTTGTTTTAACGGGGGCCACTGCGAGTACACGCAGTATTGAGATAGGTGTTGGGAAAACCTCCCTGTGCACCAGCGGGGAAGGATCCGGTTCTTGTAGTTTGCCAGAGAACTCAGGTGAGTGCACGTTGTTTTTCTTGCTGTGTTGAAAGGGATACGAAGGCAGTTTTCTGGTTTACTGAATGGGAATTTGGAAAGAAAGTGTCGTTTTTTAGGTGATTGGATAAAAGTTACTTGATAAATGGATACACATTGGTATGATTCTGGTCACTGTATAGCGTATTTTGAACAGTTGCTCCGGTTACTGTGATGCGGAAGTACATTGCTCCGATTTGAAATGCCGACTATTAAACAGCTTGATCGGGAGATGATGATTTTTTTTTGTATTTTTTAATGTGTCTTTCTACTGTATCATACAAACTGTTCGAATTTATTTCCAATATCAGGTACGTAACCTCTCCATCGCATTTTTACAAATAACATCGAGCCTCTCTCTCGGTCTCTTTCTCTTTCTCTCTCACTCGCTCTTAAAAGGGAACTTAACCAACGGGCTTAAAAAGACCGTTACAGCACATCCTATCGTGAAATCTCGCAGCGGACAGCGAGACAGCACACACGGGCCCGGTAATAATCGCCAATATCCGTCATCGATCAGTCCCCCAACCCCCCTCAGGCTTTTATCTTCCGCTCGTGACATAATCTCCCAACCTGCCGATCGTCCCTCTAAAACTCTTCTCTCTTCTCTCTTACTTAACAAACTCACACACACACACACACACACACACACACACACACACACACACACACACACACACACACACACACACACACACACACACACACACACCACATACACTCGAGCGAGACTTTTCGCGGCCGACGGGGGAGGACTTTTCGCGAGAGAGTAAGTATCGAGAGGGTTACCGCTGGTGCTGCATCGCGCGGCCCCTGCCTTATGGAGCTAGCCGTCTCGCTCCTACTCTACTTCGGCGGCCGTGCTCGACGGCCCACGTGGTAGCTGTATATTGATTTTCCCGAGGAGAGCGCGCACCGACGCCGCGCCGTGCGAACCCACCACGACGACGACGACGCCTCGGGGAAATAGGCCCTTTTCCCCGTGAAGCACGTTGCCGAGAGAAGAGGAGAGAACCTTTAGCCGAGACCGAGAGAGACTTTAACTAAGCTCCTTTGTCGCCGGCTAACGAGATACGTAGCGCGGAAGCTTCGCTCTTTTAGCACTCGCGCGGTCTGCCGAGAGCTTTTTCTCGGAGATGACGGGATGATTTTGTGAAAGCTTGCTTTTCTTAATGGTTGTTAGAGGGGATGCTGCTTTCGATGAGTGCTTCAATTTAAAGCTGACACCTGATAATGACATCTTTCGTGTAGTATGCGTGTGATATAAATGATAGGAGATGGTTTACGTTTTTATTTTACTTAAATAGAGTCAATTTGTACAGAGACAAATAATCAAATTTTAATTTCTGTCTTGCAAAATAAAGAACAATGTATCAGAAATTATGCATTTTGTTTCATGTGCTTGAATGAAATTATAAATTCAAAGATTTTTACCTATCCCTTTTATCAGTATAATTGCTTGTAATTTCATTTTTATCCCACGTGGAATTGATCTTACGATATTTTATTTATCTTTATTTTTGTTCAAGTTAATAAAAGTGCTCTGCAACAGCTTTCATTAAATTACAACAAAGTTTTATCGCTAGTTTTAACTACGTTATAAATTTATAATCGAGTTGAAAGAAATATCAACAACTCCAGTTTGTTACAAATTACTCCAACTTACAGTTAGAGAATTCTGTTCGATTATACTTATTCAATCTCTACAATATTTCCATTGTTAACTGTATTTTCAAATAGGTAATTTATATTGCATAATTCATCGAACTTTCACTAAAATCAAATCTAGAAACATTTATCCTGTTTACTCAAATCCAATACAATAAAATACAGAAATATTTCCCCCCCAAAAAACGACTCAATCGATTAGCCACCGCGACTGCGGAACCGCCTGAGTCGGCAAACATACGCCGTCGATATGGATGTCGAAAACCACCACGTGCTTATTGACCGAAACTATATCCTTTTTTTTGGACGTTCGGCACACACACACACACACTCCTGTCGCGGCGGATAAATATTTACAAAGTTAACGAGTTGTGTGTACACACTTCGTATGTGCTGTGTAATTTTTTATCATTCTAGCGCGATGCATTTTCCGTGCGCCGATAAAGCGGAGCTATGTAGCGACAAAAAGACGAATCTTTCCGCTCGCGTCGAAAATCCCACGTCCGTACTCGTTGACTTCTTCTACTTGCTAACTCGCGCCAGCGGTGCTGGTGGTCTGTCGCTCTGCAGTTCGCGTACACCTACGTTAATTTCTGTCTGCGAATATGTACCTTTACGAAGCGACTTTAATGTTGTATAATAGTGCTGTATTTTTTGATTGTTGAATATTTTCTGAACTTTGTATAATTATTAATAGTTAGCTTTACAGTTAGCATAAATGAAAAAAGTATAATATTTTATCAAATTGCTCTTATTTTCATTATATATTTCTTAATAAATAATAAGTAATAATATGTTAATTATCTTGAATAGAGCAGCAGTGTTTCGAAATCTATCGATATTTCTATTAGACCTTTAGATATTATCGATCAACTGATTAAGTTTATAATCACTAGAGACATGAGTACATAATTGAACTACTTGATGGCTAATATCTAAGGATCTAATCAAGATCTCGACAAATTTCAAATTACACTATCTGAACTTTACTTGGAGTATTATATGTACCAAACTTTTCCAATTAAATTTAAAAAACTCAAATTTATAAACTATTAAAATCAATATTTTCAAATAAATCACGGAATAAATCGGTCATTCCATTTCAATCAAAGTTTAAAAACTGCGCAGTAATTTGAAGTTTCGCCAAGCTATTAAGCCGGCTCCAACTAAGCATTCCCTTCTCGTACGTCTCACCCTTCGCAGAAGCCGCGCATATATACGCGACCTAGCAAATATTCTCGCATCGATCAATCCGCGCGAAGTAGAATCAAATACTCGCGGGCTATCCTGGTAAACAATTGGATCGAGCCTCTTCACTCTTTCCTCCTCTATCTATTAGCACACTCGTCTTCTCCGAGTTTTGAGCACACTTTTGCACAAGTCTCTCTCTCTCTCTCTATCTCTTTCTCTATCTCGGAGTGTGTACCGCGCGACTTATGTACCTTTACTTGTGCTCTCCCGCGGGAGGGCAGAAAAAAGAAAAATCGATCGACCAGTGCGCGGCGCGGCGTCCCCGCGACGGAACAACTCGCCAACGGACTTTCAGGGCGTTTCGTCGATTCGAAGAGGTAAGGGCTGCGAAGCCCTCGAAGGTGTATGCCTATGCCGCGAGACAATGCAGGAAAAGATTGGTCGGATAGGTGGAACGAGCGTGTTGTAGGGATTTAGTGGGTATGAGAGAAATAAAGAGGTAGACGTTGGTTCATGAGTGTAGGTGTTGCTGCAGCGCTGACGATTGATTCCGGCTTTGTTAGAGTGGATTGGCGGAAGAATGGTGCTGGGTAAATTGGCTGTTTGCGGAGGTTCTCGTCTATCTGCTTAAGTTATTGAAAGGGAATGATTCGTGTCTACTTGTATGGTTGATTTTCTACCTATATGAAAATAGCTTTTATTTTCTTTCGTATAACATTTAAAAGTAACAGCGATTTGTGTTTATATCTTTGAAATGGTACATATTCTTGGAATATTTAATAAAAATTTTATCAGTATCAAAGGTGAATTATGTTTTTTATAAAAATTCTATCATTAAGGTATTCAATTTCCCTTGGACAAAGTTTTATTGATGTTTACAAAAATAATATATAATTTTCATTTCTAAAAGTATTCTTATCCAGTAAAATGATTTTAATAAATTGTATTTACACGCAGTAATAGACCACATTTAAATTATTTAAAAGTCTCATAAAATGTTTTTTATTTCCCGTATTATCCAGCTAAAGTTTAAATAGCACATAGAAGATGCGAATAGAATATTCTCTTCAAATTTTCAGCTTGATTGGTCCATTATTCTCAAATCAATTTTTAATAACAAATTACTACTTTTCAAAATGACATTTGGGCAAGGCATTTTACAAAAATATCCCGTTATGTATACTAACTGTATAATTAATTGCTATAAAGTAGATTTCAAAAAGAAAGAAACATTAAAGAACTTGTAACTAAAGTTTGACAAAGCCGCTTTTAAAGTTTGAACAAAGTATTTTGATAAAACAGATGTCTAGTTTCAATTATGCATGCTGTTAAATGTAAATTATTACATTGGCAATATTGCTAATTTCAAGAGGTCACCTATCATAATTCTACAATAATCTCCAAATGTTTCACTTGGCAAAACTGGATACAAACTCCAGAAACAGGAATTAACAACACTGCGTTGTGAAAAGGTGGAAGCACCGCCGCTCAGCCCGCTCTCAAAACTCATTCAGCGCAAGAGCAAAAAGCCACTCAAACACACACACACTCACACCGACGTTTCTTAAACTCCCGACCACGTCAAGAGGGGGTTGCCGCTTACTCGAAATCTCGCTCCGCGCCAGCCAGCCAGCCAACGCAGGGCATTACACAGCGAAGAAACCGACGGAGTGTGTGCGTGCACAACCCCCCTGTGCAGCCCCGAAGCAGTACGAATGCACGCTATACGCGTGTATATAAGTCTGAGCGATAATACGCCAGTGCGCCAAGAGCCGATATTCGCTCGCTTCGAAATCCGAGAGTGCGGCGCGCGCTTTTTGCTATACATACCCGGTGTGCCCACCCTCGCTCTAGTGTATATATATACATATGAATTGCATTGGCTCCCCGTCCCCCTCGATTGGACCGCGCGATGCTTTGGCCTTTTATTTGGAGAGAGTAGAAGGAGCATATGCCGCTGCGTGGAGTTGGGTTGGACCGAGATGTGCGCGTTGTTCGATGGGATGTTGCGTGAATTTTGTGAGAGGAAGAGCGAGCTTGGGTGGTTTACTGTACGAGGAGTCGTTGGGATATAATGTGTGGTACTCGGTAATAGGAGTATGGATGTTTAGTATTGGCGCGGGCACTTATTCGCTGAACGGTTTTGGATTGGGGTCGGATGTGAGTAATGTAGAAGAATGGCCAGATTTTCATTTTATTGCTGGGATAATGCAATTGAATATTTTGTTATATTGATAAACAAACTGTTGATTCTCTTGCTCACTGTGACGAGTAGATAGACTTTGACGGCCCCTACGAAGAGTAGCAAATGCTTCCAATGAAGACTAGTTCGATTCGCAAGTTTATACGAAAACTAACTCTTTTTATAGGGGAGTCGAGCAGTATGAACAATTATGCGTTTCCGGTTCTTCCATCGCTGTATGTAAAGCCTGTACCTAGTGAATTAGGTACATGACGTTGTTTTGTTTATTATAGTTCGCGGCCAGTATGTTAAATATACTGCCTTTAAAGTTATCGTATAATTAAGCAAATAGTTAATTTTTTATATGTCGAATTTTATTTTTTGTAACTGACGTCTTTCTCTCTAAATAATAAGTGGTGGGTGCATTATAAAAAAAATTAAATCAATATCTCCGTTGAGTAAAGTATCTTTTATAAGTATTACAATTATTACCATAAATAATTACTTAGAGCTGAATGTGACTAAAAATGATGGTACTTCATACTGGAGGACATTTTTTACAAAAGTCCAACATCGTATCTTTTGTAAGTTCAGAACTAATTAATTTTGTTGATTGAATTTGCGTACAGAGTATTTTTCATCTAAAAGAGTCGTTCAAGGAACAAATCCTTTTTTGGAATAATTTATGTCCATTAAAAAAGAATTACAGCCAAAATAGCTACGAGTGTTCATACTGTGTAACCTTCTTCTATATTCCCTAGGAAAACTAGCATTATTCTTATAGAACATATAAATTAGTGCGAGTATCCTATAAACTTGGGTAGAGTCGAATCGGATGTTATTTTTTTGTTAAGCGGTGGGAAATCTCGAATCGTGCTAGATTTCGTGGTAAACTCATGAGAGTGTTACACTTTATGGTGAATATTTTAACGTGTTGTTGTATATACGTCACTCTTGTACATATTTTTTATCGGAGAAGACGATGCTCACAAGTTTATAAGCTAAAATATCCCTAACAAAAGAACTTTTGTGACCGATATAAGAAAATGTAATAAAAAGTGTCCGCAACGATACTAGATTTGGATATTCTCTACTGCAATCTCTTATTATTTTTACGTATTTTTTTCGCGTTTAAGAGCACTTCTCATTGTCTTCCCATAGGTAAGAGGGTACATTTTATCTTCAATTTCTTTTTCAGTAAAAAAGTTCCTTTATTAGGAATTTTAATTTATACCTAGAAGCAGTCATAGGTATGGCCCTTTTACTCTGATTGTCAAACTCTCAAATTAGAGATGAATAATTATACAGTTTTAATTTAAGAAGTTATGAACATTTACAGCGCGTAATATTTCATATGCATATACATTATGGTGGTCCAAAATTTCCCGATTTAATTTTTTATTAAATTTTCTTCTTGCAACCCCTTCAAACTGTTGTAATTGGCAAAAAATGAGATATGTGTCCGCCGGTTGCCTGAAGTTGACATTAAGAGGTGTTTACCATTGCAAACAGCTTTCAACATTTGATTTTGAGCACTTTTATTATATTAGGCTGAACTAAAAATAATTGTATATTACTTTAAATGGCTACCAATTTTTTTTACGTTTACTATAAGTTTATTAACAACTTCGACGCAAGGGGGGCAAGCCAAAATTTTTTTTTTCTAAATATAATTCTAGTTTGCTCATTTTTTACTAAAAAACCTGCTAATTTCAACGAATATTCATTGCACTATATTTTAACAAATTGACACGTTCGAAGTCGCATTTAAAAGAATAAACCGATTACTATATATAGAAAAATTAAAGGATAATAGGATATCTTGGGCTTAATATGCCAACCGATTATTTATTTATTATTTTTTATTTAGTTGGTCCTTCAATTTTATTTAAACGCACATATTTCAGAGGCCAACTAAATTATACACTCAATCAAATTCATAATATATCTGAAAATAAATTAATTCGTAAGTGACTGTAAGAAAAAATTTTCCTCTGCAATCAGAAAGATACATACAAGCAAATTTTATTTGAAATACGACGATTATTATATTTTACATCTGGCGTGAAAAATATAAAATAAGATCTCTCATTCCACAGAATCGCTTGCGCGAGCGCAGCTCGGAGTAAATTTATTTGCGCATCTCATTTTCTTATCGTATAGCTGATAAATTGTAAAATCAACGCAAGTGCAGCTGAAATATGTGCAACTAGAGCATAAATCAATTTCACTCGAGGTCCTCCGCACTCGCGTCTTTTCTCTACACTTCGCGCTGCCGAGTTGTTCACCTTTTTCGAAACTCATTTCAACTTCATTCTCGATGCTTTTTCCGCTTCTCGCGTAAGGTGATTCCGATCGTTAAAACTCATAAAGTATTGACGTTTTTTGTTGTCACGGGCAAAAACCGAGGAGAAAGGGAAAAGTCAAGCGACCGACGTTTCGCTAGGTCATACCCGCTGCGAGCATAGGTCCCATTCGTTATATAGTAACGGTATTTTTTTTTACGAACTACACGTTGTTACACGTAGAGAAATCTAGCGTTTGATACGACTTCTACGACTTCTTTGTGGACCATTACTTTACAAAGTCGTAGTTATAAAATATTTATGAGTAATCTATTAAAAAGCACTATTTTAAGTTTATGCTTAGTGTCAGGAGCAAAATAAATTAACATGTTGTTTACTTATACCACAATAAATACAGGAAGTCCAAGTGTACTATTAATTAAATATTTAACTCAATACTATTGATTCTGGTGAAAGTAATGCCATTTAGTGATTGCTTTTCAAGATCGTATTTTAACACGATCTAAAGACTGTTCCCAAGGTTAAAAAACGAAGTGTATGTACGAAGTTACATATGAAAGGAGATTAACATGGCAATCAGAATTTATATTTTGAATTGTTCTGAAAACTATGAATAAGTCTTTACCATTCATTTTCTACCCACACAATCGCTGTATACCACAACATTAAAATAAAAATTAATTAATTTAGGCACTGTTTAAATATTTACAATTATCTAACAATTTTAATAGCCTTTTATAGTATACTATTATCAAAACTGTTAAAATGATCTTTTCTAACTTACTAGCACGAAACTGACTAAATATTAAGGAAAACAATACAAAAACATATGAAGGGAAACGCACGCTTTATCATTGATTCTGTTTGATTGTATACGCGGCGAAGAGAAGTAGTCAGTTTCCGAGGTCCATAAATCTTCCAGTATTACGCGCGACATGTATCAGCGGCTCCTCCGAGAAAACTCTTATACGAGTCGCGATAAAGATATATTCCGCGCTTCTTATCGCTGCGTGCATACGAATACAAAATTGTCTACTCCATACCCCGACTCTTTCCTCCATAATCATCCGATCAGCAGCGATGCTTTGAAATTCATCTAATAAAAGCCTCGTCGATTCGAAAGTCCACGGCGAGGATGCGAAAAACAACGAAGCGTCGAAAAAGAAGAAGAAAAAAAATCGCCGACGACACGCGGAACGTTAATAATTCAGCGGCGCGCATTAGCATGATGGCTATTTCGCGAATTATAAATAGGAATACGTGCGAGTTGACGGCGCGATTAGTGCCGCGCGGCTGCGAGAGAACGAGTTTTCTGACTGTGCCGCTCGCCGATTGGCCGGGGAGAAGGTGTGTGCACTTTGTTTGGACCGAACGATTGGCCGTCGTGACGATTAAAATGCAGCCGCGCCGACGACCGGTGTCGAAATGTCTCGGTCGCGTAACTGCGACGATGGCGCGCGAGCGCGCGTGTAGAAGAGATTTCCGATGGTTTTGTCACGTTTCTGGATCGTGAGGCCTTTTAATTCCACTCGACTGGAATGTATGCAAAGTATTCTATCAGGCTTGATCCTGCCTTTGAATGCGATTTTTTCTGCGTCTTTCGGTTTTTTACTCGTCGCAGGCAGTAAATCGTCGTTTTTATTATTTCATTGGTAAATCATTTGTAATTTTTTGAACGAGAACGTTGAAATTTATTTATTACGTTGTTTGACAAACGAGTTTGTTTCATTCAGGATTATTAATTTTTATACATTTTTGAAGAGGTATTAACTATTTTGTTTTCAGAAAAGTTGAGGTATCTGTATAATGATTGAAAACATAAGACTAACGACACAAAGACTTTTAATATCCTACTTATTATAAGGAACGTTGACATTTATTTATTATATTGTTTATCAAATGAATTTTATTGCATTAGCTGCATACAAATTTAATTACCTATATAATAATGAAAAACAGAAAATTATACAAATACTTCTAATGACAAATGTTCGCTAAAACATTCGATTCGCTTAATCCTCTAGCGAATTTGATATAAAAGGTCAGAAAAAAACACTTCTTGAATGATTACACAGCCACTTAACTCGAGAGGAAAAAAAGATTATGCCAAGGGAGGAAAGTGCGATTGCGTTCAGTGAATCAGCTGCTAACAGAATCACTGGGTCGCTCGGCACTATCCGTCGAAAATATACATTATTCAACAAAATCCAGGCAGAAAGATGCTCGCGCACACTTGTTCATGGGCGCAGGGCGCGGATAAATGCTGCTGCTTTCAGCTTCCAGCGGGAATTGATAGTGTGTTTCGTGTTTCGAAGTGGAACGCGCGTTGGCTGGTACTCCACGCGTGGAGAAGGGCGGGAAATTGAATGCCCTAACTCTTAATCTTCTTGACTCTACTTTTCCAGCTATTGGAAAATTATCTCCTCGCGAAGATGCTTTTCAGAAAACGTACGCTGCTATGTTTTACGTTGTCGGAGCTTTTATTGATTCTTACATTAAACGAGATATTGTTAATTCTACAACTGCGAGATGATAGGAAATACAATACTTGGCAATTTTATTCTGAATTACAGTGAAATTTATACAATTTTTTATTCTTTAATTATTTAAATGTATAATGTAGGATTCTATTAATGAGTTTCCTGCTACTAGGTTTCAAGCCGTGAGCACGCGCCTTTGAGACATCACACTTTTTTCAAACGATTTCTTTTCAGCGAAAAATTCTTTTGGCATTTTAGGATTTATACGTATTTTTCAGAAATGTTGTTTAGCTTCAAATAAAGCCAGAAAAATTTGAAAAAAAAATTTGTATTAATAAATTAATAAAAAAAACTATTGTCATCGAAAAATATTAAACAAATGTTTATTATTGATAATCAAATCACTCCAAACATTTTTAGTATTTGAATTTTGTTACTAATCCTTGTTAACATCATTTACCTGAATTTGGCGCCTGAAAGGCACTCACGCGCGTGTCCGCGTAGGACCTTAAGGTGATGCTAAACCCTCTTGTTGCCGTAAAATACGGGGAATCACTTTTTTCATTCAATATTTAATTTTGAGAAAATATCTCTCTGGAAAGTTGTTGTTTTTGAGTAGGAAAATAACGTTTCATAGAGCTATCTACTCAAAATTAAAAATAAAATAAGAAAAGTGGTTCCTCATATTTGTCGGTGACTGGTGGCTTTAGCATCACCTTAAAGTACGCCTACTCGCGCGTTAATGTAAATCAGAAAACTGCAACACTCTCGTTACACAACAACTCAATCGAATAAAAAAGTATCTCCATCCACGAGCGGTACAGAAATGAATAACTGAAACGATCGTTCGAATTGCAGGATGTCGAAGTCAGGTAGCATAAAAGGTAGTACAAAGGGGAGCATAAAGGGGAGCATAAAGGATGGGGAGACGAACGGCCCTTACGACCAGGTGGGAGCCGGCGGCGACGAGATCAAGCTCGAGGCGAAGATGTCCCTGTTGAACGGGGTGACGGTCATCGTGGGCTCGATCATCGGCTCCGGTATCTTCGTCAGTCCCACCGGCGTGCTCATGTACACGGGCAGCGTCAACGCGAGTCTGCTGGTGTGGACGGCCTCCGGGATCTTCTCCATGGTGAGTAATTCATTTGTGACATTAATCGAATTTAGGTGAAGCATCGTGCGGCGATAAAGTAACGCACTATGGGAGAAAGTGATGCTGTTAATCAATAAGATCGTTCGTTGGCTGCAAGCATTTTAGAATTCATTGTTTGTTAGAAAAGCTATCGGATTCATGCGACGTTATATTCGTTCAACGGGAGCAAATATTTATTGGTTGATGTGTACGTTTAACGTAAGCATATATAGTTAGAAATTGTTTGCTTTCCTGAAAATTAACGTTTAACTATGATTATTAATGTGTCCTGTATATAAAACTATAATTGAGCATTTCAATGTTCATGATTACATTTTACATTTTTTCAAATCATTCTAAAACTACGCATAAAATACGCATTTTTATACAATTCTAAATAATTTAATATTTTACGAAATAATATTATTTTACAGAGTTATATTTGTGTACTAATATTTTTTTTACTAAATATGTATTTTTATTGTTTATTTAAAGAATTTTTTTGAATTTTTATAAAATAAATATTGCTCTTAAAAATAGAGAAACAACTTTTGGAGGTCTTCATAAATGAATGCGCATAGAGCATTTAATACCTGTAACATTTTTTATTAATAAATAAGGGCTTTTATCAATAACTTTGCTATAATAGTAAATAATTACTAAAATGGAGCTAAAATTTTATTTACAAGGATATTTTATGACTATATAGAAAGTAGCATAAAGTGAAAAAGTAAATATGTACAGAAATACTGGATTTTAAATGATTAGTATAGACCTTCCACAATACATGTTGTTTTTAACAACAGATAATTTTCACAATTTTTTCCAACGTTAAATATACACTTTCGTACACATTAACATCATTATTAATTTGTTTACTGCGCGTTTACCGTAATCGTAACGCGCATTTATAAATCACTCGTAACAAAAAAGTAAGCCGTTATACCCACGTAATATGCATCGCGAAAACAACGCACCAATTACCACAACTCCACTCCACTTCCACACAAGACTTCCCTGCTAACCCATGAATTGGCTCTCCAACGTATACTATACAACAAACCTCCATAAATCCCCCCATCCGTTTTTCCACGCGTTACACACTCTACACATCTCCAAGAAAAATGGCAATTAGAGCGTCCACGCGGCGTATCCAGTTAGCCTATCTGCGCGCAAGTGCGCATCAATGCCCCCGTCGGTGCAGGTGCAGAGCCCCGTCGTACACGAGCTGCAGTGTTGTGTGTTCTCGGTGTGCAGGTCGGCGCGTACTGCTACGCGGAGCTCGGCTGCATGATTCGGAAATCCGGGGCCGACTACGCCTACATCATGGAGACCTTCGGCCCGTTCATGGCGTTCATGAGGCTGTGGATCGAGTGCATGATCGTGAGGCCCTGCAGCCAGGCGATCGTCGCCTTGACCTTCAGCAAGTACGTCCTGAAGCCGGTCTTCCCGGAGTGCTCGCCGCCGGACGACGCGGCCAGGCTACTCGCCGTCTGCTGCATATGTGAGTACTGGAGATCTTCAATGCGATGACCATTGTTGATGGGGTGTTTTAGGAGTTTTTCGCTTTTGAGAAATTTAAATTTATTGTTAGGGGGGGTATTTTTGTGTAACAGATGGTATCTTTTGGCATTTTTGCGGTTGTCTTGAGAAAAAGTAATGAAGGATGAGGGCCTATAAGGGTAGACATCGACCCTCGTCACCGCTTTTGTAAAACTAAAAAAATCGAACGAAAACCATAGCGCTGTTGTGTATCGGTACAATTTATTTCTAAAACTTCTTCTCCGTACTAGAATGGTCTTACAAAGTAGCAGTAGTTAATGTGGGTGGAATTCAGCAAAATAGGCTAGGGGAAATCAACCTTGCACACTGCACTACTCTCCTGAT
This sequence comes from Gastracanthus pulcherrimus, assembly GCA_949152435.1. Classification (NCBI taxonomy): domain Eukaryota; kingdom Metazoa; phylum Arthropoda; class Insecta; order Hymenoptera; family Pteromalidae; genus Gastracanthus; species Gastracanthus pulcherrimus. The sequence continues at coordinate 214,636,388 of OX424572.1, read as the reverse complement.
TACTTGAGTTATATTGAGTGCTTTATCGCAGTTCTTCTGCCTGTGTACCAGGTTTTTTAATTTTGACCGTTATAGACCCTCCTAAAGGAGGACTTTACCCCGGTAGAAATCAGATTATTTATGACCCGCTCTCTAAACGATAACAATTATTACAACAAGAATTTTTTTAAATAATAAAATGTACTTAAGTCTTAAATGATGACCACTAAACTACTTTAGGAGACACAATACTTTTAGACCCTAAAGAAAATTTTATTTATGACTCTATAAACCTTATTTTATTTAAAAGCAAACTGATACGTTATTTACTGTAAATACTTCGTAATATCTTCAATTTCACTACTGTAAAACTTCAAAATCATATTCTCATGCATCAAGTTTTCGACGACCAATCGACACCTTTAGACATATACTAGAAATTAAGTGAAGCACTTTTTCGTTAAAATTTTGTTTTCAACTTTTTTCAGAGATCGATATTTTTAATAATCGATATTTTCGGTACACTATTGGATTACAATTTTAAGATGATCGGAGACAACAGACTATTAAGAATCTGAATATTATAGATTTTTTTTATCTTTAACTTCTCTGTAACATTCATTTATTTTCGAGTGTAAGTCTGATTACGTTCTACAGAATTTTCATTTTTTCTACACAAAAGTTGTACTGTTTCACTTCGATTTTAAGGGATGTAGTTGATAAGTAAATATTGATGCAATGTAAGGATTTAAATTTGTGATAGAAAAAGTATTCAAAATGAACGTGTATTCTTAAATGAATTTTTTAGTGTGACTCTGATAGGGGTAATAGTCGAACTCATACTAAAAATCTATGACTTTGGACAGTTCTAATGCAGCAAAAGGATGATGCCGATAATTTGTATTGTATTAGTTTAAAAAATTCTCAAACCAATAACAAAGTAAAACATTTTATACACTTAAATACTCCATATCGTTGCAATTAATACAAAAAGTTTTTTACACAATCTGTGTACATCAGCTGCTGCTCCTAGAAATAATTAAACAAGCAATAAACAATCAACTAATTGTCAGTGACTAATATTTTTCGCATTCGTTTTATTTAGTTAAAGATCTGGTCTAGTTTGGAATTAGTACCAATTTCGGTGCTTAAGTGCATATGTAGCACGATTTGTGGATTTGGGTTAATAGTTCCTTTTTTATCTTGGCTGAAAATGTGACATAACGAGAAAGATCCCAGAAAAATTTATTATAACGCATTGCTATTAGTATAATTGATATTTGCTTGTTCTGAAAATAGAGAGTAATTTCTTAGTCTCACATATAACAAACGTATTTATGCAGTGTGCTTTTACCTAATAAGTAGACTATCGCATTTTTTTGACAATTCCGTTAATTTTAGAGCGTTGAATAGCTAAGATTAAGTCTCCCCTGCTCATAAATGCCAATTTAGCCCAAAAATATCTGCCAATCCATATAAATTTGCATGAATAACCCCATTTTTCGTTCAGTTTGAGTAAATCGTTAGACCAATTTGCCATCGATCCTATACTTACTTATTCGTATAACTTGGACGTTATTTTTGCTTACCACCGTGCACTTGATCGATAGCAGTAAACCTTGATTTTTTCAAATATAACAGACTTCAGAAAAGAATGTATGTACACTAAGAAAAAGATATCGTAAAATATTAACAAACAATTGCTATTGCTATAAAAACTATTTGATAATGATATTGGCTCATTGTTATTATTTAAATATGTATAATTAATATTATAATATCCCAAATGAAATTAAAACTAATAAGGAGTACTACTAAAAAAGTCAAGTAATAAATCAAATGATAAATCATCAGATAAATCAACTATCGTTTTGATATGATATATCCCCTGATTTTATCACGTGTTTTGTCTGCTCATTAAATTACCTGATGTAATCAACTAATTTATCGTTGGAAAAAGAATTTTAAAATACTTGAAATATCAAAATGTAAATACTTTCAAAATGGACATATATTTAACATGACGTTTATCACACTTATTAAACATTTATTTTGTAAAAAAAAGCTTTTTAGTGATAAATCAGGTGATAAGTAGATAATCATATCAGGTAATTTATTACCTGATTTATCACCTAATTTTGTCTCGTAGCATCTCCCTCTATCCATTTTGTTGAAATTTGTATGCTAGAAAAAGAACCCATAAGATTATAATAGTTTATAGACAGAGGTTTAATTTAAGCTTCATTACGTATTCTAAAATAGAAACCATTCGAAAATTATTAACTATTGAATATGGCGAATACAGATGAAAAATCAGCGAATTTAAAACAATTAATCTCCTTGAATATTTATGCGTTTTTAGTCATAATTTTTAATAGTTAGGTCATCATTAATTTTAAATTGTTAGGAGCTGTAGATTAGATTAATATTTTTGTGTGAAACAAAGTTTAAATAATAGCTCTATCTGACCATTTTTCAATAAATAAGTTATTGAATACTAAAATGATGTGCAGTTGGTATACAATGGCGTATATCTCAAAAACAAGTATGCATTAATACAAACTTCGACTGCTAACTTTATTTTGATGTGCCCAAAAATACCTCCTTAAGTTTCATCAGGATCCAAGTTCCGCAAGGTTGATGCTCTCCTTGCAAGATAAAAATGCGCTGTAACGCAGTTTTTACTACCAACATCGTATACCCGACCTTACGCGGACATTTTTAATCTTCCTACGCACAGATAGCGATACTTGAGATTTTCGCAGCTGCGGGCACTTCGCTCCATTATGCGGGAACGTGCGCCTTTAACGTCGTCCCTCGGGTGACCTGCGTGGTCGCGCTCTTGGAAATCCACGGATTCCTCTTTGATCCTGCGGACGCCCGCTAAAAGCGGGTAACTAGGCCATCGACTTCTGTTTTTCGACCCTCGGAGAAATTGCGCAGTTCAGTGTTTCGTAGCAGGGAGAACATTTAACGTCTTCGAGATTTCAATGGTTAAATAATAAAATATTTCACCTTATATAGTAGTCTGAAAGAGAAGAGTTTGGGTTAAAATTGAATTATTTTCTATTTTGACGTTCTCGTCTTTATTAATTAAAATAGACGTTTGAAATTAGTATTTCGCATCAAAGCAACAGTAAAAGCGTGAGCATCCAGCAATTATATTTGATGTATAGACGTAGTGTATAGCGTACGTGATTCATCTAATTGATCAAACACCCTGACAATCATTTCATTACGATGGCAAGACAAACTTTCTCGCATCCAATATATGTTATTTGACCTCTAAACCGTTTTATTATTATTTTATTTACATCTTGACTTCATGTGGCAGATAGTTGAGACATATTGCATTTTCTAAAAATAAATTTATTGGACTTATCAGAAAATCTAAGAGAAAACTCCGATAAACTCAATGCATTTCCATATATATGCGAAATGTGTAAATCAATCGACATTTACTAGAAACTAACTGTCAACACTTGTACCTCGCGTAAAATACGTTTCTTGCCGCAGATTAAAGGTCAAGGATCTTCCGTAAAAGTTGTGAAAACGATTTATGATCTTTATAAAGCAATGTAAACAAAGATGCTATATTACAGTTTCATCTTCAAACTAAATGCAGTTGATTCTCCGAAATTCGAAAGTTATTAATTCGAAGCATATTTTGCATTATTCATAGTTTTCGCCAATCTAGATTTTACCCGATTATATACAAAATAACATAAAAAAGATATCTCGATAATGAAAATTTCCACGAATTTCATAAATTTCACTCCATTAATACAAAGTTCGTCTGTTGAAGTTAAAATTATAGTCTTTTAAAAATGAAAATTTTCGATGCCGTAAAAAATCGATTGTCATCCATTAACATTTATTTGAGAACTAATACGTTGTAACTCAAATGAAAGCTACTTGAAAATAGATATTACACTATCCTTTTCACACATCGCCGGGCGATATAACGAGGATCTCCTGTAATTTGAACGTATTTCCCACTCCCATCAATTTAAAATCTACACCGCGTACTGTATAATACCCATTAGCCTGGCCGAAAAACCGCGTTTAAACTCGCTCGCAAAAAAAATCCTTATCCATCAGAAAAATTCGATCGCTGCGCAATCACCGCACGCGTATCCTGCGCGCGTTATACCACGCGAGGGAGCGAACGACCTTGCTCGGGTTTCGCGCCGCGCGCACACGCGCCACTGTAACAATGCGGAATCTCCCTTCCACCAAAAAAAGAAAGAGCATCCGAGAATCGCGCGAGCGCGCGCAAAAAAATGCATGCATTCAGGCCGCGCTAGGAAGACTCCGACTGATGCAATGTGACGGCGAAATTTCGCGATCGTGCACGCGACCTCGTGCGCGCTTAGATTCCGCGACGGCTGCGCTTCTGCGAAGCCATCACCTCGCACCCTCCCTCCGGTACTTTCTCTCTCTCGCTCTCTATGTCTTTCTTTATTCCTCGTCTGCTTCTTCTCTCCTCGTGTTGGGGGTAATCACTCTCGTGATTCGTCCGCATCCCTAGCCAGCGCGAGTTTGTATACAGCGCATTGTCGCGCGTGTGCGTATGTAAGTCGCCACGGCGATTCTTTCTTTATTGAATTACGCCCGATTAGCCGGAGAGATTGCTGCCTTTGACCGATCCTAAAGTGTTCCTATGTGTGGGTATTTAGGCCTTTTGAGACCGCGAATTCGCACTATTCGTTTGTTCTATGAAATGACAGCTGCGCGGATTGTGGCTTTTGTGAACGAATGCGAAGTCTGATTTGAATCTTCTGAGTCGTAGTTAATTCCTTTTTTCTATTGAGCTTTTGCTATGGAAGGATTATATAAACTTTATTGTTCTTTATCGTTAGTTTAATGATAACATTTTTAACAGCAGTATTTAAATTTAGTTTACATGGCTATGAAAGCGACTTTTACTATTTAATCGACCTCTAATGAAAAGCCACGCAGGGTTCATGTATTTCTAATTTTGATTTCTCTACTTGCCTGGTTCATAAAAAATTACAAACAGATTATTATACTATAACGTACGTCCTCCTAGTAAGTGAAAAGACCTATAAATTCAATCAAAGCAATTTCCTCTATTAGCAGTAAAAAGAATCCAGTATCGGAAACGGAAGTATCGCCGCGCATCGATTTATTTTAAATGCCGAGTAAAGTCTCTGAAACGCGACGCCGCGGCATGCAAATACAGCAGCAGTGACCCATGGAGAAAGAGTCAAATAAAGGTGGATGGAATCTATCCGTGTATATCGCAGGATTTTTACTTAGAGCTCGAAGATGAAGACCTCGAAGAAAAGTCCACCTCCGCGCTTACTGCAGTAGTAGCTTTATCAAGGAGAGGCATCATCCAAGCTTTCGCTTCTGCGTACATAGCGGCAATTCTACACAGAAATAGTGATTTGATAGTATTGTTGTTTTCTTTTTTCACGAGCTTTTTCTATGATGACATAGAATTTGTTGTACAGGCGGATTTAAATTAGTTTTGTAGTAAAAAGCGCATTTTAAGGGATGACATTGGTGAAAGTTAATCTTTTAGCAATTTATATTTTGTATCTTTGGAGCTATAAAGCATATTGCCAAATTCATCGGAAAATAGTTTAAACTCATCTAAATAACTTGCACAAGTTATAAAACAAAAATAAAATGAACAATTTCAGAAAATAGACTTTATTAGAATGTTTTAAATAAAAATAAATATCTTATTATTAATATATTTTATATTGAAACTTACTTTACATGTTTTATAAATAGTTTTAAGAAACTTTTCATGTACGTTTGTCAAAATCTTTAAAATTTTAGTTTTGAATTCCCTTCAGTCCGCATTTTTCGGGGACATTTAAAGAAAATGTTTTTCCGGACTTTTCGGTAGTGGAGACCAGGTCTGCATTCGGCTAACTTGGCAAGTCAGTAATACCCGTATATATGTATAAAAAATAGATAAGAAAATTTGCTATAGTAACATTTTTACCACTGCCTTTTCTTAATTTAAGTAATAAAATATATTATGGATATTTTATCAGCCACAATATTATATTACTATAATAGAAGAGAAATTTCAAATATTCTAGCAGCAATAAAATATGAAAATTTCATCAAACTATTATAAATATACTTACGTTTTAATCAAACAATATGTTTTTATTACATTTGCATATTACTGTTTACATGAGATGAATAATAAAATAATCTTACTCCTTCAGTGATGAAACCTTATAAGTAGAGTCATTTAGAATTCCACTATTGTTCCTCGTGTCATTTCCCCCCGTACGAAAGGAAATTGACGATTTCATTACGAAACATGCTATAATTCTCCCCTTCGAAAATTCCTAAACTTCCTCTGTTTTATTACGAATTTCATCCCTCTTTCTTCGAGGTGTTTTACCTTAGGGTAGTTCCCCAATGGTAATTACTCAACACTTATGTCGCCATTTCTCGTCAATGGCTTTGTGAACTCTCATCTCACACGGCAATATTGGAAGAAACGTTTGATTAAAACTTTTTCACAAAAAAAAAATGTTTTCAAACTTTTTTTACGCATATTTTCCGCGCATTGTTTATCTCTAAGTAGCGACTGTTGACAATAAAACTTACATTATATATTCTATTCAAGCATAACGTATAATTTAACGTTTGAATTAGAAAGTCTGGATGCGAATGGCGTATGCTCGAAGTGACGCAACTCTAGGAAGAATATAAGAAAAAGAAGAATTTGCAAAGTTCTTGCGATCGATTACATCCAAGGCTCGCAATCGCAATTCAACCTTCTTACTTAGCGTGATAATTACAGCAGCGAATAAGTGCGTGTGGCAAAATGACTCGAAAAGTGCCAATTAAGTGATCGATCGGAGAAGCGGTGGAAAGGCACAGAGTTAGATCCATCTCATTTCTCTTCAATTCTCTCGTATTTCTCCCTTCGATTTTCTTTTGTGCGGCTTAAGCGGCGGGAAAACAAAACCTTTTAGAGATGAAAAAGTTCGATCCATTAGAGTATTGGAGATAATTTTCCCTTAACTCTCTCGCAACTGAGTGAGACACGTTCACTTAAGCTTATTTTGTTATTATTTAATGTAAGTATATGAAGATAACAAAAAGTGTATGGAATAGTTTTAAGTAATTGACGTGATACTTAGTTGTTTATAAATGAAAAAGAATTTTGCGTCATAATTCATTACCCTTCAATATAAACTTAAAAACTGTCAATTCAGCAATCAATGTGTTATGTCAACAAAACTCTTTTATTACAATGACTAATACGTAAAAAATGTCATATAAAAGTCACAAAAAAATTTGCTACAGCAGTATTATTGCGTCAATTTTCATCACAATTAATCTCAAACTATTACAATTCTACAATTATAATTAGATAATTGCAGAATGAAATTACAAAACACTCAATTGTTGTCCTTTGACACAGATTTCGCAGATACACTCATTGTACAGATATTTGCCTTGTCCGGCGGAAAAGAGGGACACCGCTCCCATTACGCACGCGTCTTAGAACTACTTGCGCGCATCTAATTACGTTCAATTCGTACAAAAGTCAAGGACGCCCGTGCGCATCTACATAAAAGAGCAAGGGGACTCCCTCCGCTTCCTCTATTCTCGCGGCAATTGCCCGTTTAAATTCCATTGTTGGTGTATATAGAGTAGCCACCATGGATTCACTCGCCAAATTCGTTTTTTATTTGAATGTGTGTGTATACCTATACGTAGTCTGCGGTTCGGTGCGGTAATATTCGCCGGTAAATTGGTCGGGCCAAGTTCAAACAGCGCGGCCCTAATGATAATCCTCCACAGTGGTTTTCCGGTCAGCGCTTTATTAATCCTTTTTGATATCCGCGAAGTCTCGTTTTGTAATTCTATACTACCTCGGGATGGGAGAGAGAGAGAGAGAGAGAGAGAGAGAGAGAGAGAGAGAGAGAGAGAGAGAGAGAGAGAGATAGATAGAGAAACAGAGGAGGCGCGTTATTATTGAAGCTTGCGAGCGCAATTTCGCTCGATTAAACCACTGTGTAGTGTAGAGATATAACTTCAGTGATTTCGACAAAATTAGGTATCTTTTTTTTAAATGTATGATTTTGGTTTTATTGCTACTTTACGTTTATAATTTTCTTTATACATTCATAACTGCACCGCTATTCTTAAGAGTTTTGTTACTTACGTATATAAATATCTGTAGCGTATAGAAAGATGATTGAAACATATTAATTTACGTATGAAATCAAACTAATAATTGGGGCGCTAAAAATTATAAGCGAATAGAGCCGTTTTCAAAATTCAATTACCTTCCATCAAAATTTTGAAACTTAGAGTATTAAATTGCAGTGATCAAATTCACAAATTGAATTTATATTCTTTAATGCACAATTTCTAAAATGGGCTTATTTAGTTATGGTTCTGAAAGCCCCAATTATACAATATTTCATTCATTTTTTTTATCAAGATATTATCCTATATTTATCAGTGTAAAATATAATAGCTATACAATTACGTGAACAAATACATTTTTATTAATAAAAAAAAGAACGTAAACGAGAATAAGAAAATATGACCATTTCTAATTACCGATAAAGTACAGACTCTTATATGGATACAAAACTTAACAGCTCTATACCAACTGCAGCATTTTTCATAATTTTGAAAAAATCATAAGCAATATAATCTGTGGGTTCTCGGAAAAACGACTTAATTCCACTTTTCATGTTTTTGAAATATTAAGGTTTAAAGTTTTTAATTACCGTTTAAACTAATGTTAAAAAATTCATATAAAGTTGATGGGCTCACTTATTTTTACACTTTCTTGATTTTTTGCAGTTTTATCTGAAAATATACTATGTAAGGATACTAAAATCACTAAATACTCAATTTTCAAGGAATGTGGACTTAAGTCCGTTTTTCGGTTTGCTACATATATAATCGAGGAGTGTAAAAACATAATTTATATTTTTTAATAACGATTGTTTTCTTTTCTAAGGTATACTAGCATTTGTGAACTGCTGGGACGTAAAATGGGCAACGCGGGTCCAAGACGTCTTCACGTATGCCAAGCTTCTGGCACTGTTTGTTATCATCGGCGCCGGTGGCTACCAACTGGCCAATAGTAAGTATTCTCTATATTTCAATAAATTTAAAAAGATGAATAGCAGTTGATTATTTTTATCTTAAAATAATATTCACACTTTATGTTAACCCTTTGGCGCTCAGTGATTGCTTTAACCCTTACGCGTGCCAGTAAGTTGCTTCACTAATGTAGCAGAAAAATTAATATAGGAGCAGCTGTTTAGTCAATTAGCGCGTCTCATGAAACACATGAACACCATCCACTCAAACATCATACACGTACATTAATACTCTTCCCACCGGCCTAATTTGTAGATACCTGAAGCTTCTGGCACATTACAGGGTTATAGAAACAAAGTTTATGAGCATTTGATAAGCATATGCTCAATAAGATCAATAAGTATTATTCAAGCGTTTGACGTCAATGTTTTCGATTTTCAAATTTTTTGGTTGCAAACAAAAAGCACACTATTTATTGCCATAATTAGAAGTTCATTAACTGATAAGGCTGGTTCCAAGTATGACATAAATTTGTTTCATGATTTTCGAGACTCTTTTTACAAAATTAATATTAACTTTTCATTTTTAAAACAATAATTAACGATCTAATTTTGTGATGGTAAAATAGTAAAATTGTTTTTCTGCATATTATAAAAATTTATAAAAATATATTTCTAACCACATATCAATACTCGAGTATCCGAAATAGTATCGGTAGGATAGTTTCTAACCATAGATCGGCAAGTATTCGGCCGCAAAATATTTTCGTACACTCATATATGCAATTTAAAAAGTATCCGACGGATACTTTCATTGGATCCTCGAGTCGGAAAATGTATCCGCTGGATACTTTTGGCGGATACTCGAGTATCGGAAATAGTATCGTTCAAATACTTGGACTTAAGTACATAAGAAAATTTGGAAATTTTTTTTAAAAATTGTAAATATTTTTGTAAAAATTATATCCGATGAAAGTATCTGGCGAAAGTATCCGACGAAACTACATATATGAGCTTATATGTCATATAAGATATCTAGAAATTATTATTTTTCAGTTTTATGACATATTTTGCGATAAAACAAAAAAGTATCCTAAATTATTGTGCGGTATATAGTTATTGCCGATCTATATGTTTCTAACGAGATGGAACTAAATGAATTTTTATTTGAATGCAAAATAAAAGAAAATAGGCCTGAAAGGGCTAGGTCAGCTAATATTTTTAATATTTGTCTATCTAACTTGAAATTGAAAAATATTGTGAATCAACATACAAAATGGGATAAAATCAAGAATTATAATCCTATAAGCTCGATTACTGAATAATTCAGCTTTCTCGTGATAATCCAATACGAATGCACGAAGCTACGGTGGAGTCGCGACATCTTTCGTGCTTGACGTTTCTTACGAGAGCTCGCGAGCGCGCCGGACGAGACAATTTGTCCAATCAGAAAGGTGGTTAAACACGTTGTACGTTGAACGTGTGCGCGGGCGTGCGAACCGACACAATGCCGTTTGCTCGCGTAAAGAACTCCTCTCAATTGATTCATTCGGTTCATTCTCTAGCTCAGCCATGAGGCTCTGCGCGGCTCTTCCGCGTACAATCTGTACCTACGGATGCGCCTATTTCTTTTCGAATTTATCTTGCGCGGATGGATTTTGTTTTATAATCATAGTTACTTGAACGCAGGAGGTTATAATGCCTTTGTGCGATGCTATACAATTTTTTTTATTATCGATAGAATATATTTTTAAGAAAGAACATATGATTACAAGTTTTCCGCGAGCGATTAAAGGAAAACAACAAGATCGGTTTACCGATAGAACGAGTATTTATTATTCTTATGAAATTGTTAGATTCGCTGAACAATTGGAGGATAGATAAATGTAAAGAATATGTAGATTTTTTTTCTATAAAACTTCGATACATCGATAAAGATAAAAGTGAATAGAAACAAAAATATATTACGATGGTTTTCTTAATTCCAAGACCAAACGCAGCACTTCACGTTCGAGAACACGAAATGGGAAGTCACGCAGATAGCGCTGAGCTTCTACTCGGGTCTATTCGCGTATAACGGTTGGAACTACCTGAACTTCATAATCGAGGAGCTGAAGGATCCTGTGAGGTAATAGCAGAAACTAAAAAGTAAAATAATAGAATGAGGGATTCCCTCCTAAGACGTAGAGAACCGTTTAGTTTAACGACCGTCGCCGAAATTGGACTTTAGAACTAATCTTGTTTTATTTATATTTACGAGGCCATTACTCAGAATTGAGCAAGGTTATCCAATCCAACAATTTTATTTTCAATTTTGATTGCTATCTTTATTGTATACGTGCATTGAAAATATTAACAGTCGATAAATACGTACTATAATTTTAATAAATATAGTGTATCTACTGTAAAAGCATGCGGTATACGAGATACCATTATGATATTAATTTGCAGCAAAATATAATAACAATGGAGCATTCAACACTTCTTAATTGCAAAATAATTGCGTTCCTCAGGAATTTACCTCGAGCCATCGGCATCTCCTGCGCGCTGGTCACGATTGTCTACGTTCTGACGAACGTGGCTTTCTACACGACGCTCAGTCCGCAGGAAGTTTTGGGTAGCGAGGCTGTCGCGGTCGTAAGTTATCTTATTTTCACAATTTTTTCTTTATTCTATTAATATTGATGCACGCATGACAGTTATTGTGTTGGACGGATGCGAGAGCTGGGTAGAAAATTATAGGCCCGCAACGCCCCAACTTACACCCAAGCCGTCGATTGTTCTCGCGCGGCAATTTGCTTCTTTTAATACTCTCTTTCGAATTTTTAACTCGAATATTCAGGTTGCTGAATTTATAAATCGCTAATGACGTGTCATGTGCAACACGTGCAACAATCTTGAAAAAATCATGCGAGATAGAACATAATTAATTTCTTTCTTATTACACATATATGTGTAAATACATTTTTTAATAAGTTATATTCTTGAAAAGAAATGCAAATGAAATTCATTGTACTTTATTAAATAAACATAAATCTTAATTTAAGACGCGAATAACGACCCATAAATGTCTACCATGCAAGTACCATAAATTCAAAAGGAATAGCAAAGACTTCCGCGTGCCCTACCTATCGCAATAGCGTCGAGAAAAAAGAGAGAACTTTTTGGGTCGACCCATGCGTGAGCATAAATCAGATGCTCCTAAAACAGAACCAAAGCCAAGTCTTCTATTACTTTTGTTCGCAGACCTTCGCTAATCGGCTGTTCGGGCCGATGGCCTGGACGATACCGGTGTTCGTTGCCCTGTCGACTTTCGGCGCGGTCAACGGCATCCTGCTCACATCATCGCGGCTCTTCTACGCCGGTGCCTGCGAGGGACAGATGCCGGAGATCTTGACGATGATACAGACCTCGAGAATGACACCCACACCGGCTGTGATTTGCATGGTAATAATCGCCTGTATAAAGGACTTCCTTTGCGCGGATGTATTATACGCTGTGCGTATAACGCGCGCGGCACGTGCGGATATACATAGAGCGAGCGAACTTCTTTTCGGCGATATGTGTCTTAGAACGTTTTCCGATGACTGATGGATAGTAGGCGTATTTTTCAAAGAATGAAAAAAATCTATAGTTTGATGCCCGATAAGAATTTGTGCACAGTGATATAAATATTTTTAGTTACACTTTTTAATTTATATTGAATTTTTTTCTAAAATGTTTCTGCAAGTTTGTAAATTAATTTTAGTAAAACGTATTCTGCAAGTTTGTAAATTAATTTTAGTAAAACGTATTAATGCTATAATTTGATAAGAATTTTTTATCAGAAAATTTGAAAAAAAGTCACGTACAGCGGTAATATACATTCTTGCGAATAATCGTATATGTATACAAATTAAAAATAGCATTTCGCTGATTCTAATTATCGTTGAATTAAATATATATATATATATATATATATATATATATATATATATATATATATATATATATATATATATATATTTATATATAAACCTGTTAAGTGTTAAATTACTCTTTCCAACCATTGCGATAAATATTTTAATGATGACAATTATTTGAATTTCCAGGCTCTTCTATCCATGCTCTACTTGTGTTCCTCCGACATTGTAGCTCTCATAAACTATGTAGGATTTGCTACGTGGGTAAGTAAGACACGTTTATATGATCGTTTACTGCTGCTATCATCGCCAATTATTTTAAAATCCATACACATTAAAACTTTTCCAAAGCACAGTGAGTTTGAAGCATAACGGTTTTAGGGTAAACAAAAATGTCAACGAAAGCAAGATATGGGGCTTTGTTGTGGGAGACTAGAGAAGCCAAACTATAGCGATTGAAATACCAGCTGATTATTTATTTGTAATAGTTTCATATTACTGATTTATTTTAATCTATATGCACAATGAACGAAAATAGGTAATTTTCGTGCGATGGAGTTTAGTTTGTGTGTGTATGTGTGTGTGTGTGTGTGTGTGTGTGTGTGTGTGTGTGTGTGTGTGTGTGTGTGTGTGTGTGTGTTTAGAGTCGACGTACTGATTATGGCCACTTTTAGTTTTTTTATTACTTTCGGGAACCAGTTTACTACATTAAAATATATTGTTTCTTCATCAAACAAATTTATATACACTCTTCGTGGAAATTTAACAAATAAATAATTAAAATAAAACTCACCTTTCACCGATTTTCGTCACCCAATCACTAGTTTTGGCCATAGAGATGTACCGTTTTGGCCGCTACGAAAATTAATGTTTAATAAAAAAACTTTTCATACTATCAATTATTACGAATCAAAACAAATAAATTTAATAATAAAGCAGTTAGTTGTTATAACTGTTTCGTTTTAAGCTCTTTTAAAGCGTTAAATTAAATATATATTTATGCTAAATTACAAATACATCATTATAAAAACCGTTTAAATGATAGTTTTTCTTTCTTGAAACAGTTTTCTTTTCTTCATAGTTCTACTAATGCGTTTCTACATTAAATTGATTCTATATGGAGAAATTTTAATGAACGAAATATAAACTATTATAACAACTATAACATGTTTTGAACGCCTCTATTATTTTACTTAAATTAGACTTTTTGCTGACGAAGAACAATATTTGAAATCATATTATTCATTTCTTTGACTTACAAAACCTAAAATAATCACGTGAAAAGTAAGTCGGATATATTTTTAATAATGGAATGCTATAGCCAAAACTGGTATATTAACGTTTTTATTGTACCACTTCTGGCCACATTTTATTTTTTATAAAATTGCGCTTTTCTTTATAATGTTTTCATTCATTCTTAATATTTCAACTTAATCAATAAATTCTACCTGTGTAGTTCTTTTTGATCGTAGATATTATTACTAAGAAATATGAATTACGTTTTAGTTATCTGCTTTTCTTGTCAATTCGGATAAAAAATGCCGTTTTTGACACCTCAAATAGAATTATAATTAATTACAAAAAATTAACTATTTTTATTAATTGTATAGATTCAAACAAATTAGTAATATGAAGTAGAATTTAAGGTCCACCGTGAAGAACTAAACTTAGAATATTTTAAAAGAAAATATACTACTTCATAACTGGTGTGCATACTAAAAAATATTTTTGCTCAAAACTGGTCCTAAAGTGATCGATATACTATTTTTTATACTGTTTCTTTACTTGATAATTTGTAATCAACAGTTGAGCATTGGTGTATCGGTGCTGTGCGTACCGTGGCTGAGATGGGCCCAGCCAAACTTGCCCAGGCCCATCAAGGTTAATCTTGCCTTCCCGATCGTCTACATCCTCTGCACGCTATTCGTTACCATCGTGCCGATGTACGCCAGTCCAGTCGAAACAGGTGAGCTTTCGCTTGATTAAATAAAGATGCAATACATTGTATAAGTAATATTTATTTACCATTATTCGTTGTTGTTTTCGTAGGCTATGGATGTCTGATGATTCTTTCTTCAGTACCTGTCTACTTTGCCTTCATCGCTTGGAAAAACAAGCCCAAGTTCTTCCAGAAAACTGTCGGTAAGTTAAATAGATTAAATATTCAATTTTTTTTTAATAATCGAGAAAGTCAAACGACAACTGACGAACAGGAAACGACAACAAAATATTCAGTGTTTTTATTCTTTGTTTTATTTTTTCTAACTTATCTATTCCTACAGGCGCCGTTACCCAAACTTTGCAGAAGATGATGGTAGTCGTCCGACCAAATAAGACACAGGTTCAAAAAATACACTATACAAATATTACTCTTTCATGTCAAGCATGCATTTTTACACCTTATTTTATCTCATTCAATTAATATTTCATAACTGATGTTCTTCATGCACCAGTGACTCAAATGTGCACGATCATTGTCGTAACTCGATCGATCAATCAAGAAACCGCGCAACAACTCACCTATCGCATTTATTATATTTTTCGCATTGATAATTACTTATAATTTATAATTTTCTACCATTATTCGTCCCTTAAGTTTGCATATTGCATCAAACACCAGCACCACTACACTAATAACAACAGACACTTAGTTTTCTTTCTTGATGATATGAATTTTGCAAAGAAGGAAATGTGTCTTCTGAATCGCATATTTAATAGGGATAAAAGGGCACGACAAAATTATTAAATTTCAGGACTGTAAGACTGTAACTCTTTTAGTATAGTATCCTGAAAGCGTTTATTGAATAATTAAATGAGTATGCTATATTAATCCATCATGCAGTTTTTAATTCTTAAAAATCTCTTTTCATAATAATAATAATTTTCTCTCTCTTTAAATAACATCTGTAGCTCTTACAAAAATGATAATGCCCAAGTGTGAACTACAGATAAAAATTCAAACTTTTCTCTTGCAGTAAGTCTAACGAAGTTTCTGCAGAAGATAATCCTGGTGGTGGGCAAGCCAAAGCCCGCGAAGGTGTAAAGCGGCCTAAGAAAGGAAGGAGTAAATGCTTCGGGGGCAAGAGGTGCACCATCGCAAGCAGCCAATATTCTTATATATATAGCAGAAATGCGCGAGAGGAAGAACCGAAACGAGAGCCCAGAATAAAAAACGAAAACCACATGAGCGAAGGATCGTTCGACTGGACGTCCGATATCAACTGGCAGCCATCGATTGAAGGAGGACGGCTCACGTCGGTCCCTACTGGATGAACAAAAAAGTATAATAATGCGTCGTAGGATATTTTTGAAAACCATGTTTGACAGCTTTGTTGTGAATATAAAGAAACAAACCTGCTATAAACTATTTAAAAAATGTGTGTGTTAATCAGGGCTTAGCATACACTTTTTTATCTTAAATTTTAAATAAGTATGGAGAAATTGATTTGACTAATCCTTTTTTTAATTTTCTTTTATGATTCAAAATGAGGTATTTTCTTGTACAGATTGTTAATTGCGATTTTATTGATTTTATTTTGGAATAATAAATAATTATATAATAGTTCAATCAATAAAGAAGAAGAAAGTGTGTGCTACGGTCTGATTTAGTCGATAAATAAATATATCTAAGCGATATAAATGGATTTCGTTGTGAGCAATTAATTTCTTTGTTGGAACCGAACTTGTTGTTATAGTATTTTACAGTGATTAATTTTTTGAAATTGTTACCACTTGAATATTAGAATAATAAGTAGACAGTAAAATAATAGTACATATGATTTTGGCAAAGAAGTTTGTTGCTTCAACGAATCCTCTATTTTTCGGCATCTATCGATCGGTTTATGATATTGTTGTTCTTCACCTGGTTGTGCGTTACTGGTCCGATTTAATCTGTTTACTGTCGGACTAGCAGAATATAAGATGAACTAACGAATCACGCTGTTTTTTATTGTCAAGTATGAAATTATAACTTCAAATTACGTAGAATGAAGATATGAAATTATAATTTCAAATTACGTAGCATGAAGATTAGTACATTTTTATATTTTACAAAATTAGAATTTTATTCCTAATCGACAGCTGACTTCATTCTAGTGATAAAGAAGTGTTCAATATCGAGATCACTTGCTGATTTTTTGTAATACTTTTAATCAAGTCCAAAACTATAATCATATCAAAGTTCTTACACAATATTATCGAATTTAAGACAAAAATTTACAAGTGATCCGACTTTGTAAAACTTTAAAAAAACGATATCATCGAACGACTTGAAATTGTTAATTATTAATATCAACCGAATTATAAATAATTAACAATGCATGTGCGCGTAATTCATTGCAGTTTTTTTAATGCGCTTTCGATTATTGTGCTTTTATATTAAAAACAATACAATACCATACTTAAATAGTCGCTTGCGCTAAATTGCTCATCAGTAAAGAATCGCTTGACGGAACGAAATTTTCGACTACTGCCATTTTCTCTAATCGAATAAATCATTGAGTTTAATTGCGAAATGAGATACAAAACGTGAGAAATCCGCTAAATATGGTCCTAATCGTACTATATATTATACACCCTTGCTTTAAGTGCAGGAACGTCGCATAATTTATTATATACTGTAATTGTTATATTGTATGTTAATAATAGACGAAGCTGAGAACATTCCGACTAATCTTTTAATGAAAATGCGTTTGTACATATATATATATATATTATATTAGACATTGTAGAGAGAAAGCAAGCATTTTTTCACCATCGAATATGTTATTTTGAATATTAAACAGCGAAGTTCTGCGCCGACCGATGTTTTCTATTATGAGCATTCCATTTTTACTCAATCCTTTTATTAATCTTTTAAGAAACTGAAACAATTGACTCCACTTTGATTTTACGTTGAAACGATCGTTTTACAATCGTTCTACATTTAAAAGATGTAACATCAAAGTGGCCAAGTATAATAATTGTTGCTATTATATATATGATTTTTTTAATTAGCATCGATTAACTTCATAAATTTTTTATAGAATTTATTTTTAAATATACGGACAAAATAATTTTAGTATTTAACAAAACATTAATCAGTCAATTTTCAGGCAACATATTTACAGTTAATGCTAACTAAGACTATTGTATGTTTTTTTTTATAATTACTTTACAACATGGTTCTTGAAGCTACTAGCACCTACTTAGAAGAGATTGCGAAAAAAATAAAATTAAGTTTTCATTTTTGTGTATAATGTTACAGATACAGCATATCTCTGTTAATAAAACGCACGTTTTGCCAATCTTCAAAAATTTAGAAAATAGATTATTTCTAAAATATAACTCGTTGAGATAATAAAGTGACATAACGTTTTTTTATCTTACTACATGCGACAAATGCAAAACTGCGTATTATCAGAACCCGTCTGTATTTCACTGCGAACACAGAAAGTATATCAGAGTAGAAAAACGACAGTACATAGATTGAAAACCAATTTTTTGGTGGAACATATCCCGAGCAAAAAAATTTCTATCGGACCAAGAGAAACATCCACACACACAAATTTGTATTTAAATGTTCGAAGAAATACGCTTCTATTCCAAATTAACTTCGCTTACTTATATTTATCAATTTACTGTTACTCTTATTTAATTTTTTATTTTCGTTAGAAAAGCGATACTTTATATTTTTTAAATTATGAAACAATAGACTGAACTATCAAAAACTTCCCTTGTATTTATTTAAAAAAAACGATGATTTTAATGGCAATAATCAGCGACACGTGTTACAAAAGAAGCTTAGAGTTTAGATATTTTTGATTATATTAAAATATTGAATTGAAAGGCTTTATTTCTTATAAGTATTGTAAATGCGAAAAGAGCCATTTCTGAAACTCAAAGACAATAAGGCTTTGACTGATCATTAGAATTATCAAGGATTGTAAGGAAAATTTACAATTTCCAAAAATCATCACAATTATATGTAGAATGGTTCGGGAATTGAACTTTTAATCGAATCACATTTTATCTAGCCAAAATGTTTTTATCTAGACATCAGCTTATTTTTAATTTGATCTTTGTACTCATTTTCATAAGGTTGATATATTTTTTGCGAACATTTTATACGCATGTAATTTCTTTAGAATTTAAGAATTTTGTACTATAAAGAATTACATTGCCAAGGTGTAAACGCATTCGATTTCGTTTAATTGTATAGAGAATACGAAAAACTACAATGAAAATGTCATATATTAAAATGTCTGTGAACATTTCAAATTACTGTAGCTTCTGATCAAAATTAAAATTTGCATCTTATACAAACTCTACTTTTCTACTCCTTATTGTAATGATTATAGGAATATCCTGAGATTGTTTTATATGTAGAATTAGGCATGAAAAAATAATTTTAAAAATGCGACTCGATTAAAACTATTTTATTTACCAAAAAGCGACAGGGAAATGATTTTTATATACACGTGATTACCCTAAAAAAAAATTCCTGAACAACGGTCTGTATATTTACTGTGTATAAAATTGTGAAAAAAAATCATAGTATTCAGTGTATATGAACGCAGTCGACACTTGTCGAAAAGGCGTACATTAAAACGCAAATAAGAGAAAATCTAAAGGGCACGTTTGAAGTTTGAAGCTTTGTGAGATTAAGCCCATGAGACTACAGTAGCTTAGGATCTGCGTACATTTTGAGTAAAATTACAAGTGAATAAAAGAACTGTGACAATATGTATATACATGTAAACATATATAAAAAGACTAATTATTTTTCTCCTGCTGCTGAATTCCAATTTTTCTCCGATTATAATAATAAAATGCATTAACAGTATCGTCAAATTAAGAAAAAAAAATAGAAAATCAATTAGAATTGCAAAA
The DNA here is from genome assembly GCA_949152435.1 of Gastracanthus pulcherrimus. NCBI lineage: Eukaryota > Metazoa > Arthropoda > Insecta > Hymenoptera > Pteromalidae > Gastracanthus > Gastracanthus pulcherrimus. The sequence goes on along the minus strand of OX424572.1, from coordinate 214,616,563 downwards.
TTTATAAAAAAGACATGAACAATGAAATAGATGCTGATTGATTATCAATTGTTCGGGAACCATATTCCTTGTTGACGATGCAAATAAAAAAACATATTTTGAATGTTACATGTGTATGTGTTTCTATTTTCATGTATAAATATATACAAGCTATAAATATATAAGGTATAAAGGTGTATAAAGTATATATTTATAACTCATACACAATATTCATTTATTGAAATGTATGTAAATTTTTTCCTTCCACAGCAGTCATCATATTCATAATTGATTATAATGTAGGTAGAAGAAAATAGAAAATAAGAGAAAATAGACTGGATGCGAAAGTTTAAATGGCGCGGGTTTTCAGTTCTTTGGTGCAAATACATTTTCTGAAACTAAAGGTATCATTTTTCTACGATTAATTAAAATTTCATGTTACAAATTATTGATAACTCATTTTTTAATATTTGGTTTTCTTATAAGTTTAAATTTATTGACACGTAATTATTCATTTTTCACAATAAGAATTTATATAAAGAAAATTATTGAATGAGACAATTTTGACTATACATTGTAGAAACATAGATAAAAATTAAAAAACAATCAATACATTGACGTCACATAATCAGTATCGCAGATCAGATCAGTAAACGATTATAGCGTACAACTTATAATCCATGTAGTATATACAAATCTTTTTAGTGCATTCTTCTAAAAATGATTTCAGTGTGTAATTTTATTTATTTTAAATGGTAGCATTTTCAAATGTCACTATAAAAACACTTTTGTTATCTTCTCAATTGGAGAATGTCTTCAATTTTCAATTTTTATACATTATAGGCATCACACATGCCGCATAATGTTAACGCCAATGTGCTGAACGTTGGTATAGTCAGGAAAAAATGTTTTGCTTATTTTTTCTGAATCAGGAATATAGAATCATCGCATTACCCACAGATGTTTTTCTTTTCAATTCACTTTATTTATTTCTGAAGCATTTTCATTTTCGTCTTTTATTAAAGTCGCACATTATCAATTATAATACTATGCACCGCTTTCATGCTCATACTCTTTCTCTCTCGCTCGCTCTCTATCTCTCTCACTCTATTTTTATTAACTATCTATTAACTTTATGTTAAAACGAATAAGAAAAAACAAAACTGTTTGAAAAACTTACTCTTGCACTCGTCATCAGTCATACGTTGGCATTTAGCGCATAAACGGACATTAAAGTGGAATGGTACAGATTATGTCCTTCCCAGAATTCGACACCTCTAAATACTTTAAAATAACGATATATTTATTTTTTTTGTCTTTAATAAATTCTAACAAACAAAAATAATAAGTAGAAGACTTACAATTAAGTATTTTAAAAATTAAATATTTTTAGAAATTAGAAAGTTTATTTCAAATTCAATTAAAATAATTAAAGAATAGACGAACATAAATAAAAGTAAAAAAAATTTCAAAATGTCTAATTATTTTATTCTGTAGTTTCAAGATTATGAAAAAAGAGTTTATTGAAGGGTACGGCTCCATGAAAATGACAAAGAAATTATTGATCTCTGAGAATTTGTATTAGAAATTATTCAGGAATGTTGTTTACAAAGTACTTAGACGTGCCATTTCTTGAGTTGCGACGTCTTGAAATCTTCGCAAAAGTGATTCTTTGCGCAGTTTTTTTTAACTTTCCCTCGGTACTACTGTGTGTACTTCCGATTGTAGAAAAAGATCTTTAATCCAAGAATAAAAGAAAATATTTACCATCGCATTATATTACATCTAGACAAATATTTCTTTAGTCTTATAAAACATCGAAAAATCAATGCAATCAAAATTAAACGACGACCCAATAGATTAATCATTATCTATTACAGCGTTTGTCTGAGTAAATATTTCGTCGATAATAACAAATTTGTTTATCGATAAAAGCTTATGCATTTATACTTTCTTAGAATATAAAATACAAGTGAAACGAATCGCTTTTGAACAGGTTAAACATTGAACTTTTTTTTTATACTTTGTGCGACGGATTTACAGATTCGCGAAAGTATTGCATCTCGCAGTCAGACTTTTTATACTTATAAAAACGAAAAATGAAACGCAAACGTAATCGTAGACGGTAAAGAGACATGTATATAATAGAAAGGAAATATTGTCTTATGCGCTTTACGTAATTGCATGTTATGCACCTGTTGATTTACGCTAATAAACGGAGGAATACGTCTACTCGTTTACGCAGATTCTTTTTAATGAGATTCGGTAAGTCGCACCTCACACGAGGGACCTTTTGCTTGCATTATCTTTCTCGTTTGTTCACTCGCTCATTCATTTACTCTCTTGCATGCTGCGTTTTTTTTTCGTGGAAGAACAGGCTTTGTGTACAAAGATCAGTTGTATCTTATATGTCTCTCTCACGCTCTCACTCTTCCTCATTTTCTTCTCTCTCTCTCTCTCTCTCTCTCTTTCTCTCTCTTTCTCTCATTATGATAATGTACAATGGATACCGCGCTTACTTCTGCATATAACGACTACATTACAAGAGGTACTGGAAATGACAGCTTCCTGGGATTGTCGCAGCTCCGTTATTTGCCGATGAGGTCGTTAAATCGAGGGGAATACGTGTACATGGCAAGTGCTTCTGAGTTTTGGTGCTTTATAAACATTGTCGGAAATGTCAAATTTTAAGTCCAATTTATTATTAGCTTATAACAACAAATAGAATGTCCTTATCGTTGAAAGAGCTACACATTTCATGATAGGTGCTGTGACGATCAATATTAAGTATTACAAGTTTAGTGAAAACATTTAAGTGTAGAGAAGTAGGAAAAGAATATTGTGTGCAATTATTTGAAGTTTTCTCTTCCTTGCAAGACACAGTTAACCAATAAGATTTTCCCATCATAACGAATTTAAATACAAGGCAGTGTCATTGATTCAATTTTGATAATGTATAGTTAAAATAGACAGAGCTGTCAATTTCAATTTATAAGAATATGTTTGCGCGTTCTAACTTTAAAAGATAATTAAAAAAATATGTTGTTTTTTTATTTTGGAAGATAGATTTGTTTGAGTAAAATGGAACACATTTTTACTTACATTCGTATAAAATCGTTAAAAAATAGAAAATGTATTAAAAAAAATTATGAAAAGCATCTGAATATATGTATATATATTTGTATATTTTTTGTATATTATTCTTACTGCATTGACTTTACTAGTTACCATACATTTCTAGACAAAACGGCATTATTTAAATGTTTATTTTCATTACTCTTTTCAAATAAATACCAAAATTCAAATCACGTAAGTAGGAAGATCGTGTGCGTAAACCTCTTTACGGTCGCGAGAATGGGGATTCTTTTTTCTCCCTGGCACAATTATAGAAACAAGGGAATCGCCGCTAATTACATGAATTTAACAGTAAAATGAACACACATTGTATCGTGTACAAGGCGTAAGAACCTATAAGATATATGCATGTACAAAAGAAGATGAGAACGAGGAGAGATTTTTCATTACAAACGCCACTTGCCTAATTCATTCATCACTTTTTATCATTTTTCTTCTTAATTTTTTTAAATCTGGTAATTTATTTTGTTTATTAAATTACTATAACCGGCGTCGCATACACATATACATTGTAATTTTAATATACGATTTCTGTCAGGCATTAAAATAATAAAATTTACGCTCCCAAGAATATTTGTATCCGCCTGTGTAACTTTCTCGTCGTTCTGTAAAATCGCGTAACTTGCGAAAAATCGCGAAGTTTTTGTTTCTTAAACGGACGGGTGCGGTATATTTAAACTATTATTTCATTTGTAAATGTTCGATATATATTTAGAAATGGCATTAACGCGCTTGAGTATAATTGGACACTTTCGTTCTATGTTTTTCTTTTGCATGATCGCACAAAAGAAAAAACGAATGTCCTATTTTACAAACAAATTTGTATTAATATGCGGAGATGACTGAATAGTTGCTAGATGCGACGTTTTATTTTTGTCGCATCAATAGAATACATAACCTACTCGAATTTAATGTGATTTTTTGTCAAACCAAGCGAAATATTTTTTTCATTTGAAGACTGACCATGAAGGCAGTATATGTCATATGAAGGTAAAACTAACTTGAGTTACAGGAGGTTGAATCATTTCCTATATCTTTTGTCGTCTATGTTATTTATTTTTTTAGTTACTCCATTTCTCTGTTGAATTTTTTATCAAGATACTCATTTATTTTTTCTTATAAAAGAGTAAATTTTAAAAATGCTTTTGTTTTGCCGGTAATACGACGTCGTTGAATAGCGGTAAAATAGCGATAAAAATATGTACGTAAAATAATCTCATTACTTTTGTTCTTAGCTTAAAGTATAAACAGTTATTAGTATTGCACTGAAGAATTTCACAAAATTATTCGTGCACGTACTATACATTGCATATATGTATAAAATGGAAATTTTCGAACGATATATAATTAAAAAGAAAAAAAAGACAGCGACGACAGCAATTTTTTGTTATAGTGGCGCGTTATTGACCTCGACAATCGCTGTCAATGCTTCAACAGTAAGTATTCTTTACCTCGAGGACTTTTGTTTTATCTGTTATAACAAGAACGTCGAAAGTTACCTGTTAAAAATTTTTTACTAAAGCAATCTCTCTCGGTCGAGCCATTATTTGTTCGTAAATTTGTTATCCTAATATATTTTTTTTAATAATAATCTCGCATCAGATCGCAGAAATAATATCTTTCCCAAATTCCATTTCCGATCTATATGGATCCCTTTCAGTAAAAAAAGATTTCTCATTCTGTACGCTGAGAAGAAGAAAATTTGCGCTTTGATCACCGAATTTTCCGCGATTTGACGTAAGCGTTGTTTCTACACACTCGCGAAACTCAACAATCCGCGATCTTAATCCTACCTAAGCGTATGCAAATAAAGATCATAGGTACACGTTGTCCTTACTCTCTACATCTCGACGCAGTTTCTTGTGTCTTTCCGAACCTCCGCTCCGCGCGCAAAACTCTCGCCCCCCCCTAAAAAACAAAGCATCGGATCCAAGGACCTTCTATACATTTCTAGCATGACTATTTTGTGCTCAGACCTTTGATTCTTCGTTCGTGATAAAAAAAATACAATTAAAAACAAATATTAACACGAATAAGAAAACGAACGTGTGCGTCGACAGTCGCGTTTGCGCAAGTTCCCTTCGACGCCCCCCCCCCCCCCCCATCTTTCTCAAAATTACGCTAAAAGAACGAATTTCCCGACTCAGCTGCGCGTTCATCCCAATATTTCTCAACGCATCTGCATTTAATGCTAATAAATATTTCCTCGCCTCCGAATAAAACTCCCCTCCTCCTCATCCAAAGCAAGCATCGCGAACGTCTCTGCAGAAGTATTGGAACGAATTCTCTCGACTCGAGTCGATTTCACTCTTCGCGCGCAACGCACATAATAGCGTACAAGTTTGCCGGCCTCTCTCGAGCACTATACTCGGTTACACTGGCCGAGGCGCTCGGTTTTCTTCTCTTCTCTTGTTTCGTTATCTCATTGAGCGACGCCGTGGGCGCCGCCGCCGTTGCACTCGTCGTCCGCCGGCTTGCCGAGCTTCCCCGTGTCCCTGTCCCCGCGAGCGAAGCGCCGCAGACAGAAGCAGCAGAGCCCCCGGCCGCCCGACGTAGCCCCGGCCAGCGCCGACTCGGACGTCGTCGTGGTTGCGTTGCCGTTGGCGGAGTTCATCCTGGATCAGCTGGCTGGCATCTCCGAGCTTTGGCTTTGCGACAGTTCTAACAAATGGCACTCTGACAGCGGAATCTCTCGGGTTCGTGCGCTTTGCTTCTTCTGCGGGAAAAGAGAATTATACTGTTATTCATGAAAGTTTGTTTATTCTCATTGGCTTTTAGGGGGTTGATTCGCTTTTAGGAACCAGAATTGCTATACCGTCACGACCTACAATTTCATCACTTTTTTACGAATTATTTTACTTCATTTGAATACGAAATTAAGAAATAGCAATTATGTAACTCGAAATTCAGATATACATAAAAAGTATCGATGAGACACTTTCTTGTTAGAATTAAATTATTTTAAAAAAAGCTGGATTCTTTTGTCTGGTTATAGCTGTGGGGTGTGCGATGGTAAACTTATGCAAAATCTCACTTCCTTTCGTGAAGATTGAAGACAGGATAACGGCTAGAATTTTTACACACTGCAGCGTGGAGCATCACAGGTTCATTGAATTTGATAAAGGTGAGAATAAATCAGAATAATCCTAGAAACCGGAGGGAGAAAGTAAATATAGTAGGCGTAGACCAAAGAAAGTGAACCGACAATATGTCATTAAATCTAATGTTGCACTAGAAATTAAGTCATGAGAATTACAATTAAGGTGATGATAAACCCTCGTGTTATCGGCAAATACAAGGAATTACTTTTATAAAGAAGTGGGTCCTCGTAATTGACCGTGATAGGTAGGTTTAGAATTACATTAATCAGATACGGGAAGCAATACAAAATTATGTATTAATTTCTGAATAGAAACCAAAAATTTAGCTTTTTGTTAAGATTGATGATGTTGCTTCCATCAGTGATGTGCAGGCAATTCTTTCCTAGATGCCATAGAAACTATGGATTTTTATTTTTATGATACTCCATCATGTAGAGTGCAAAGAAGCAACGCAAATTTCTATCTTCCTGGGATAAAGTGAGATTTTATATTAGAGCATAAATGTAACAATTTATTTTGTGAAACGCGAAAGATTTTTTCATAGTTTATATTATAATCATTTTAAATTCTTTTTACTGCACAAGTATTTGTTTGTTTAAATATTTAAAAGGTAGATTTAATTATAATTGTTGAATAGCATATGAAACAGTGCAACCGAACGAACAAACGAATGATTGTAGAGCACTTCTAAATAATCTTATCAGAAAGTCTCAACGTTATCCATGCAATTAATTACTCTAATAGAGTTTTAAGCTTCAATAAAGATAAATTCTTAATACCGATATCAATCAATCTTATCGATCGATAGAATTAATCGATAATCCGTCCCAATCATTAATCCAGCACAACGAGTGCTTCATACGGCTGAATCAATCGATTTCTTTCAGTTCGTTAATTTATTATTCACCCACAGGACCAAAAATACTTACCAGTTAAATACAAACAGACGGCAAATCAGCTGGCAGCTGCAGCTCTACAGCTGCCGACGAAGCGAATTTTCATCCAGCAGCAAACTCCCGTGGGTATTATCAGAGTCTATTATCCGCGAAAAACGAGTCCCGCTCAACAATGAAAAAGTGTCGAAACGCTCGGGGCAAGGCGCGCGTGGCACGCGGAAAAAAGGCAACTAGGTATACAGCAGCAAACCGCAGATAACGAAACGCGAACGGAAAGAGAAATTCAGCTCGTGACGAGTTCGCGCGGGCGCGGTTTTTCCTTTTAAAGACACGGGCGTGAGTGTTTGTGTGCATGTGTGTGTGTGTGTATGTCTGCTTGCGTACCTTTCTGCGGAAGGGGAAGCAGCCTCTGTTCTCATTGTTGGGCGGTGGATGGTTTATCAGCAGATCCGCGGTGGGTGTATTGTTCGGCCCGAGCACGTTGAGCTCCTTGAAGCACTCGGTCTCTATCATCTGAAACGTAAAAGACGAAAATTGCAGTTCTGATCGCCTAGTGTGTGTGTTTATGTGTGTGTATGTGCGTGTGTATGTGTTTGTGTGTGTATGTGTGTGTATGTGTGTGTTTTTGGGTGTGTGTTTGTGTGTGTATGTATGTGTAGGTATTGCAGTTCCTGATAGGTTATTATAAGGTAGAAGGTAGAAAATTAAAGAATTCTTTTGGCAGTGTTAATTTTTAGAGATTGTAGGAAATTATTTTTTAATTTGATTGTTCCTTATTTGTTATATTGCACGCTAAGTAAAAAACGATTGGTGATACGTGTTTTTTAGTAAAATTTATTGTTTTATTGTAATGTTAAACAAATACTTTTAGCAAAAACAACTATTATTTATTATTGTAAAAAACTATGTCTAGTTTTTCAACAATTTCTATATTCTTCCAAATATAAGTAATTAGAAAAATACACTAAAATTGTTCTACCATTCAATTAATGTAGTAGTAAGTTAGTGAATTTTACAGCGGGAAACTTGTTAATTACATCAGCAATACATGCATATTAATTTTAGAAGCATTTGTATAATATTTGCAACCGCCTTGAAATGGAAGTAAATTTAACTTCTCACAATTATGCATGTTTAATTGTAATACATAATTTTCCATGTTTAGAAAAGGGAAAAGTTAATACTACTTTTTTTTAAATACGTTTAGTAATTTTGTTAAATTATTCTAGTTTTTTTCAATAACAAATACTTTTCATTTTTCCCAGTCCATACTTCAATATTTTCATTAAATGCAATAAAAATGAAAAAGAATCTTTTATCAGTATTAGTTTATTTTTAATACAATTAAAGAATTAATGCTGAAATTTATTTTCGTATATTAAAAGCTAAAGTCTGCAAAATATCGGGTTTACTATACTCACTTCATTCTGCCAAGGAATGGACACGCTTCCTGTATTGAATTTGCTGTAGAACGTGTCATCTGTCGCGTCCAAATTGACGCCCTTCACGGTGGAAAATTGCTCAATATCCAGGACATCCTTGGCATACACCGCGTGCGGCTACGTAAATTGAAAAAAGATTAATAGTATAACTCGATACTTTTATCGTTAGAGATGATTTATTCCTCTTTTATTCACAGATAAAGCGAATATCGACTATGAAAATAGATTTTTTGTTCGTATGTGAAAGCCAGAATGAATGCAATCGCGACTAAAAGAAGTCATATTAAAAACGATTCTCGTGGAAACAATTGAGGAAAAAGGCTGCAGGCGAGATTTAAATTGGATCCTTCAATATATGGAATGATGCACGTGTATAAGCGGAAAACCCGCGTTAAAACCGAGGGTTTGAAATTTGAAAACAGATAAAAAAGTATAATGAAGAAAATATTTTTAATTCAATAAGTGCATATTTCAATAATTTCAATTACTATTATTTTCTATACAAGGACTAATTTTCAATCTAATAATAAATATACCTTATTTTTATTCATAAATATATCTCTCTCGTCTGAATTTTTATTTACGATAGGTTTTTATTTCATTATATTAGCAATAAATATCATAACGCAATATATAAAATGAAAATTATTTGTGGATAGCCACAAAGTAGCTTATACTTTTAAATTACATTAGGAATGAGTTAGCATAAAAGTATGAGTTTCTCGAGGAGAAAGTTCAATTCACTGTTGCGCAAAGCCAAAAGCAAACTGTATACAATCCAATAAATCAAATCCAAGCAGAAAAATTGAGATGAGAAAAACAAGTTGAAGTAAATTCATGCGTGTCCAGAAACACTCACATCGGGTATGAAGGGCGGCTCCCACATCCCCGCCTCCACCCTCTTCCAGTTCAAACACTGAAAGAAGTTGTGCAGCTTCACCTCCTTGGCGCCGTGCCTGCCGCACTTGCAGCCCAGCCTGCTCTTCGGGCTCTTCTTCAGCAGCTGCTGGCACAGGCTCTTGGCCTCCTCGGTGAACTTGTGCGAGTACTTCTCCTGGTCCTCCTTGACCCGCCTGTCGACCTCGTCGCGCTTGACCTTCTCCTTGCGCGCGCGGAAGGGCGCCTGGCCCTCGATCATCTCGTACAGGAGGCAGCCGAAGCTGAACCAGTCCGGCGAGAAGGTGTACTTCTCGTTGTCGATGACCTCGGGCGCCATGTAGCCGACCGTGCCCACTCGGCCTCGCACCATGTCGCCCTCGGTGATCTCGACGGCCAGGCCCAGGTCCGAGATGCGCACGTGCCCGTGGTCGTCCAGCAGGATGTTCTCGGGCTTGCAGTCCCGGTAGACGATGCCCTGGAGATGGAGGTGCTCCAGACCGCAGACGACTTCCGCCGCATAAAACCTGGAAAGAGATGAGGTGAGACATTAGATTGAATATTTTGTCAAAAATAAAGTTTCTAAGCAGTTCTATCGTAGATTCAAGTTTTCTGTGTAAAATTCAAAATTTTTATTAGGACTTGTACAAATTATCTCTTTGTTCAGAATATTAATAGCGGTCAAATATGTCAAAGAAAAAAGATAATGTTTCAGTTAAGGAATAGTCATGCTAAATTGCACGGTCAGAGGTTTGGTTTTTCATACCTAAAAATGACCCTTATTCTCGAGATATTAATCAATTGATGTCAATAGTGCGTTATCAACTTTCAAAGAAAGTGACTTTAACACTTTTAAATACAGTGATTTTGCATGTAATTTTCATAGCTTTTTTTGAAAGTTAATAATTTTGGCCCGGATTAATATTCTTGTACGAAACAAAGCTGAAATTAAAGCACATTTCGTGTATTTTTATTTACGTTTGAGTAATTTTTGCTTGCGTAATAACTTGCAGAGCTATGATCAGAAGTACAAGCACCATTTTTACTAAAATAACACACAACTGCGATCAATTGATTGATATTTCGAGAATAAGGGTCCATTGGAAAAAATGAATGGTGCTATACTTCAATTTTAGATGTCAGAAAACGCCTCTCAAAGTTTCTACAAATATCGGTTTCTAAACCTCTGACGTTCTCCTAATTCAATTAAAGATAACAACATTAATTAGTTTGCCTCAATTACCATAAGTTTCATGTCATAAATATTCAGACCAACACCAAATTAATGATCTAGCTTTAAAACTATACCGACAATCAAATTCAAATTTAACACATACACGTATTAGGAAAAGACCTTACATTTATATTTATGGTACTTTTTTAACTATAAATTTATTTTATTAAAGACCTTAGCTATATTTTGCAAGTTTAGAGGAAATCTCTGTTATAAACTTACTTGAACGTAACGTATCACCTTAAACATAAATTCAAGATTTTAATCAAGTTTACACGTAAATCAAATGTAGAGGAAAGCATGTCGTACTGTTTCTACAGAGTATTCCATGAATCATATCACTGCATTATTATATGTAGTCAACAAAGTTATAATCAAATTTCTGCAGTTGATATGAAATACCGCAAAAATAGTACAATGTTTATATCCTGTATTGGGAGAAGTTATGACATTTAATTTACTCTGCCAATATACGAACAATCAAATATTTTGAGTAAAAGGTAATTTAGTTATTTTGATTAAAAGAAGAAATTCATCCATGTGGACAAAGTGCATTTGACTGAAATACTAAACTTTCATCAACTGCTAACCTTATGAAATAATTATATAGTCCCCAGTCCCTTAAGTCATATAGGCTTATATTAGAACATTGGTATTCAAGCTTTCAAGTCTCATGGGTATAAACGCCCTATTCTCCAAGCCCTGCTGTCCTTTAAATTAACAATGAATGCTCTACATAAAAAGTTTTACAATCCAAGTTATTATTTAAATAAAGTGATTCAATCCTTGGGAATTGATAGTTAAATGAGTAAAGTTCCTATTAAATTTTCTTACCGTTTCTATTAAGATACACAAAACAAGAATCATAATATCGTTATAGGGAGGAACGGAGGCTGACTTGGACACTAACACATGTTCTTGAAAGTAAGAAACGATATATTAAATAAATAAATAAAGCGTTTCAATGATTTAAATTTTTTCATCCTTTTATTTGTTAACTACGTAATACATAATATTTTTCATCAAATAGAAGTCTCAAAACATAAAAATCGCATCTTAATTTTTAAGACGTCATTTGAAAGACAGAAACTTAAAGCGTTAAAATCAAATCACGTTCTAAAAAGTTTTCCAACATTTCTTTTGCGTATAATACACCTATATATAAAAAATTGATTTTTCAGAACTGGAAGACTGCTTTTCAAAAATCATTACCATGATGTTACCGTTAGGATAATATTACAAAGATATTTTGCTGTAAAGGGTAAAAGTTAAAAACTAATAGAGTAAAAGACTGACCTGGCCCTGTTGATGTCGAAGCCCGGCTCGCCGCCCATGTTATAAATGTGGAACTTGAGATCGCCGCCGTTCATGATGGTCAGCACTAGGCAGAGCGCGTCCTTGGTCTCGTAGGCGTAGGCCAGCGAGACGACGAACTTGGAGTTGATCTTCTGGAGGATGTTCTTCTCGATGAGGACCATAGCCTCGCCCTTGCGCTTCTTGATGCGCTTCTTCTCGAGCTTCTTGCAGGCGTACATCTTGCCGGTGGCGCGCACCTGACAGGCGCAGACCTCGCCGAAGCCGCCCTTTCCCAGTACCCGGTACATGCGGAAGGTCTTGTACGTGATCGGCTGCGCCTCCAGCCACTTCCATTGCAGATACCTGAGAGTGATTCGTGGGAAGTGTGCTTATTAGTGATTTTGACCGTTTTTCAGACCGCAGGGTGTATAAAGGTAAATGACGACTTCATTTTCATACGGATTATCACGAAATGAATATTAAAATTTGGGCTTTTCATAATCTTGTTACGAAGAATTCTCTTTGTAAAAGCAAACGTTTAGAGCTTTATGGTAGAATCATTTCTCCGGACCTTCATTGACTTATAATTTTGAAGTGAATTTGAGTTTCTTATGATTGTTAGATAAACACTTAATTCTTACTTAAATTTTCTAGAAAAAAGTATATATTTTATTGAAATTAAGGGGGCAAGCCTTAGTTAAACCCAAAAATAGACTTTTTTTCACGAGTCCACAAAACTTTTTATGTTTAAAAGCAATCATTCTGAAAACTTTTATACTATCAAAACACAATACTATCTTAAATTGTACCGTTGTAAAGCCTCAAAATCTTGATCCTACACGTCAAAATAAATCATTATTTTCAATACCATATTTATTAAAGGAACTTTGATCCTCACACGATTCAAGGTGCCACGATGAACGAAAATTTCTTTTTCGACGGTTATTCGACTCCTTTTGACATGTATTACAAAAAGAGTGGAGCACTTTTGCGTTAAATTATTTTTTATTATTTGTTTTCGGAGACTCATGAAAGAAAAGTCTTTCTTTGGGTTTAATCCAGGCCTGCCCCCTTACGGGGGCACACCACCTTTAAACTCAAGAACAAAACTTATTTGTATGAGTCCATAAAAATTCTTCCTTTCAAAAGCAATCACTCTGAAATATTTTTTACTATATAAATACTTGGTAATAACTACCTTTAATTTCACCGTAAATAAGAATTCAAAATTTTGATCCAGCACGGTTCTCCTATATTTAGGAGAAAGTTTCGACCAAAACGGAAGAGCGGTCCGGTCATGGAGGGTGTGCGGGCGAGCAAAATTATAATAGCGTCACCGCGTGCGTATCTGCACAGCTTCTAACCTAATTTATTTTCCGCGTACGTAAAAATTTGCATTCCCGACTCAACCGTAATGGTCACTTTTTGGACCTTAAAAGCGGGACAAAAGTTGCATATGATTCCCGAAAATTTACTTTTTCCCGCAAATTTACTTTTTTCCCGCAAATTTTTTTTTTTAAATTATGTTTCTCTTTATTAATATATATTTTCAATAAATTCTAGTTCTTACCGGAAGTCCCTCTTTTTAAGTCAATAAAATGGCCCAGTTAAGTCGGGAATGAAGTTCTATATGCAACACGGGGATAAAGTGAAGTATTCCCTCGGTATAAGTAAACCCATCCTCGGACATAATCTTCCCCTTTATTTTCTTGTTACATAATCTAGTATTTTACATACATATTATTGACTTTTTAATTAATTATTGAATATTATTAATTAATATTACCATATATATGTATGTACAAAATTTTTTACATAGTAAAAATGAATGTCCTGTATTAATGCCATAACTAATGTATTGAAAAGTAATATCTCCCAAACCTGGAAAAATTTGGTCGGGATCACTCAGAATCTCATGAGAAGTGGATTAGGAGCTTAATAACTATGGCGATTTTATATGACATGCTGGGTCAAGATTTTGACTTCTTTGTTACAGTGAAATTAAAGGTATTACCAAGTATTTATAGTAAAAAAAATCAGAATTATTATGATATTATTGATATTATCAACAATATATTGTACTTTACGTTATTCTCATGATTTTCACTTTCGCGCAAAGCAAGCACATTCTTATATTTAGTTTCAATGGATATTGATTGAATCATATGAGTATTAATAATATTAATAACACGAAATAAGTGTACTCTGAAAGCACACTGAATCATAAAATTTTATGAATTCATTATGAACCTTTTATGAACTGTTTGAAAATGTAAGTTAAAAAAGAATTCATAAAGAATTCATAAGGAATGTCTAATGACAGTGACTTTCAAGAACTCTTAGTGAACTTTTCAACAATGGATTTTGAATATTGGTGCTGTCTGGATATTTTTAACATTTATAAATTTCATTTTGATTTTTAATACAAGCATCGGGTTTTATTATATTTAATTTTTATGTTATTGATTATTTTTTTCAAGATTGAAAGTAAGAGAGTAAGTACGCAGTACGCTTTAAAGTATTCAAATGCTTTTTTATCGAAATTTGCTTTTTCTAAAAAGAGCGATTCATTTATAATTGTCGTTGACTGCTTACATGCATAAGTAAAACGTTTTTTTTTGTTCCAGACGATCTTCACTCACGGCTTGTGCTATTTTTGACATACGTAAATGTTTTGAATACGTCTTGTATCTCTAGCAGAGCATTGGTGTATTGCAGAATACAATTTTTATTCAAAATATCCTTCACTATAGCGTAAAAAAGATGACACAAAATGTACAACATTGTACAAAATCAATCAAATCTATCATATAAATCAAAATTACGAGAATGTAATTTTATACGGCAAATTATTTATATTTTCTCAACTTTGAAATTAATGGTTTTAAATTTAGAATTATTTAGAAAAATATATTTGAGATCGTTTATATATTTATTAACAGATTCAAGGCGGCGTGAGCCAGATATTTGTCATAAATTGTTTGTATTTTCTGTCACTGGAAAAGTAAACATTAATTGTAACATTATAGCAATTGATTCTGTTATTCTTTACAATCTTAAAAATAGGTAGAAACATAGTTTTTAATAAGTGTTGAAAATTTTAATTAATTTTGTAAAAGTCTTCACATTTCAGATTTATAGTCAAATTTATCTTCACTGAGCGTAAAAATTTTTTAGATTCACGGTAGAATTTACGCTACTGAATGATAAAAATTATAAACAATAATTGTTACCGTGAAATCCAGATGTCCCTCGTTTATTGCAATTTTCACAATACTTTTTATCACAAAATCCTCTCTAAGCAGAACTTGAAAATGCAAAAAGACTTTAAATCGATTGTTGAAAAATTGTTCAAATGACCTTTATACCTTGCCGCCTTAAATTTATTATTAGAGTACTTTACACATTTTACAATTACTATGCAATTAGTTTACACTCTTGTTTGAAATAATAGTATACGCAACTCGAGCGCGTACGTGATTCTCGAACTCGTATTTTTGTCACCCTTACTTCGCGACAAGCTACACTCAGACATGTTGTCCAGTAATCCAAGTAAGCGTGTTTTTGCATGATTGAAAGAGATAAACCAAATAAAAGAAGTTATCAGGTCATTTCCCGTACTATGGACATATCTTTTAAGCAATGCGATACGAAGAAGAAGCAAGCAATTGCTAATTAATGAGACGCTGTTCAAGTAACCCGGTCTTAACTTTAAATCCCCAGAACTTAATATTTAACAAAGATTGACAACCGCGATTCAACTTCCTCCAAATGAACCCGTGTAAAAAAATTAGTCTGCTACTACTCTGGGATTAATCTGGCTTAACAAGTCTGGCGAAAGTGCCAGACTTTTTTTTGGAATTATGTCAAGAAAACTCATTTTTCACAAGTAAATTAGAAAATTAGAGTAGCACATTAATTATTAGTTCGACTAGAATAGTGAAAATACGTACTTTTCGATAAAATAGGAAAAAAGTTTTTTTACATATTGCAATCTTGTTTAAAATATGAATATTTGTAAAAAAGAGAGAAAAATTTAGGTTACTGACAATTTGACATGACGCGATGCTTTTGTTTTGTATATTTTGTCTAAAGTCTGTCATAGTGGCCAAAGCCAGACTTCTGCCGGACTTCTGCAAGACTTTTGCCAGACTTATTGAGCCAGACTATTGCCAGAGTAATATTTGACACGGGAAAGCAAGCACCAACCTGTAGAAGTAGAAGGTGGTGAGAAACGCGGCGAAGGGCTCTCCCGCCAGGAAGTTCTTGACCGTCTGGGCGATCTCGACGAAGATCTCCTTGCCGGCGCTGCCGAGCCTGTCCTCGCACTGGGCTATCAGCGAGTCGTTCAGTATGTCTATGACCTCGCTGCCCTCGCGCTTCAGGTACTGCTCGAACAACAGCTTGGCCATCTCCGTTCGGTTCTCGTCCATCTCCACCTCGTACTTTTCGATCGCGTCCAGAAAGAGGTTGTAGCGGTGGTAGGCCGGCTTCTTGTCCTGGCAGTACTGCCGGAACAGCAGGCGGCCGATCGGCTGCTGGTCGACCACATAGCTGTATCGGATGTCTGCAACGTACACGCAAAGCGAAAGGATATTTGAGAAATTGGGCGTTGCGTGGTCGCGTGCGCGAAGTGCTCTCGCTTTCGGTCGGACTCAGGGACTTTTTCTTTCAAGGTGGTTTCAGTGGTATTTGTGTATGTTAGGTGCGACACCTCAGGCTCGGCTTTAGGTGTAATCGATAGGGTTGCTTAATCCATTACTTTCACAATCTGCTGTTTACAAGTACTGATATATACGTTAAGAACTGCTTGTAAATGTATCACTTTTGATCGGTTATATTTAAATTTAGTTGACAAGTTAAAAAAATCCGACTATATGGATTCAAAAAGAACAAGTAAATCTTATTTTACTTATAATAAATGAATAACTAATTGGTACCAGAATAATCTATTGGAGAGAAATTAGATGTTCTATAATAAATCTATATTCGATTCGTAATTTAGCATAATCTAAATTAGCAACCGTCACTCGGAACGCAAACTATTAACTCTCAACTGCATCTCGAAACGCTCATAAAATCGTCGTTCCCGTACGACTGCAATCAATAGTGTCACGGACTTCGCAGTCATCGAGTCACGAGAGCTCCTCTCCATAAAACACCATCCAGCCTCTCCTATCGCGCGCTCTGAATTTAACAATCTCTTATCAAAACGCGATAAAAAGAAGCTCAATCACCGAGAACTTCATTTTTTACGAGGGCTCGAGAGTCTCCAACCGTACACAATATACAACTCCCGTGGCGCGCACTACGTTTACGCACCCTCGCGAGAAAAAATGCAAAATCCTCTCCAGCATCCGTGCAGGTGAAATTTGCATAACACGCGTTGTAAAAAAAGTATATACGCCCGCGACGGGCAACGAGGCATAATTATTTGCAGTTTCGCGCGCGCGAGTGCGCTGCTGGTAACGGCAATAAAAGTGTATAACTCTCTCTCACTCTCTCTCTTTCTCCCCCTCTCTCTCTCTATATATATATATATATATATCTACGCTCTCATGCTCCATACGTAGCGTGGGGGGTGAAGCGAAGCCGATGCAATTCATATTTGCATATACAGAAGTTGCCTCGTCAACGCTCTCGAGTACACTCCCGTACCTCCCTTCTACCCCTTTCTCTCTTTCTCTCTCTCTCTCTCGCGTTACACGCGCAGCAGCAGGAGCAGCAGCAACCCTCCGTTCGTTCGGTTAACAGAGGAAGCAAGCAAACGGCGTTACTGTAACTTTGTCTGATGGCGCGCTTCTCTCTCTCTCTCTTCGTCGACGCTAAACTTTCGAGGAAGTCGAAGCTGCAGCAGCTATATATTGGCCGCTACGACTGGTGGCGGCGGTGACGACGGCTTCTAATTTACTTGCAGCGCGCCGGATGATATTTCAGAAGGTGTGCCTCCTCGACCCCGTCAGCTTTCTGTAATTGCCGCGTATTGCCACGGGGGTTGGCGCGGTGTCAAAGGGAAACGTCGATGAACGCACTTTTTTATTTGCGGTTGTCGATTTTTGTTTGGGCTGGAGAGGTTTCGTCTGTCAAGTGTTTTGGTATATTTTAATTGGTTTATTATGTAGAGATTAATATTTGAAATAATGATGACAGGATGAGCAATCTTTATGGATGATCTGGAAATAATTACTAAAAAGTAAATTACTTCTAGTTATTCATATAACAATGAAATTTAACCCGACTTGAATAAAGTCTAACCGCGGTAAAAAAGTTTTCTTCTACATTTTTTCTAACCTCTGATACCCCCTTCCCTGTATAAAAGTTACAGATATGTCAATTATAATACACATCGGATGCTTGAAGCTTGCAATATAAACCAAATGTGCCAATAAAAAGCAGTTTATTATTTCAGAGAAGGATATCGGTATTTTATTTTTTATAATTAGATTCATTTAAACAATAAAGAGACATCACAAAATAGTACATAATGAAAAATATTGGTATACGTATTAAAATAAGGACGCGATAGATATGAATATAAGTAAGATTTCGTGCAATATTATGCATTAATGACGATCTGTATTGTGGACAAATTTTAAGAATGACAATGTAATTCTATGTACCTAAACAATACTTCGATTTAACTACTGACTTTTAAATATGACACATGCACCCGATGTCAATCACAATGAATACGTCATGTTTCTTGATCTTTCAGCTTCCTATCACGAAAAACTGTTATAATTTATTTTTGTATGATTTATGTGACACTTTTGTATCCGCATCATAAAAATATTTTTCAAACAAGAGATAAAAAATTGTTAAAATGATAACATGCAGATATTGATTATACTATTATATATGCACTTTTTGTTTTATTCATTCAATTATTAAAATGGCCATTAAGATATATGCGAGGTTTCAAGCCATTCTGATTAAAAGAATGTATTGTTTATAAATTTGCAAAAGTGTATAAAAGAATAATTGACTCGACTTATCCGTTCAGATCAACTCAAGTGCAGTACCGGGAACCGAATAATTCTTAAACAATCCAAAATCTCATAATAAGATCATCTCTTGAGCAGTAATCTCGTCGCTCCCCAACTTGATAACCCGATTCTGCGCCGCCTAAATAATTACACTACACAATCCTCCACCCCCCCCTCTCCCCAAACTTTAAATTGCTCGAAACTTCATTATACCCGCCGCAACCAACAATTTTCCCTATACATCCCGCAGCAGGCCGCATCCAAAATCCGAAAATCGGACGTCAATTAAAACTTCGCCCGCGTCTCGGCAAAGCCATCGCCGCGCTCCGGAGTCATGCATAAATCAGAGCCGTGTGTACAGCGGCGTCAGCTCGCATGCGGCAATCCTCAAAGTTCGCGCGCCGCACGGAGACTGGCGCTCCTATTCTGGGTCGCGCGGATGGACCACGATTGCCGTCCGCGCGCGGGTGGATATACATAATATCGGTCCGGTCGATCGACTCGCGTCTTTCTATTATAATAAATCCCTCCCCACTTCGGCCGAGCGAGCGAGCTGTTTACCATATATAACCGCGCGAACTGGAACAAGCGAGAGATAGAGAGAAGTTATAACGCAAGTTTTATAAATTTCGCGTTATCGCGAGCGTGGCTGACACGAGTCGTTGCACGACGCGTATTAGAGAGAGAGAGAGAGATGCGTTTTTCCGAGCCGTGTCTGCTGCGTCTGAGGGGACCTTGGAGATGCCGAGACGCAAGAGAGATAAGAGCGAGGAGAGTTTTCTTCTTCGTAATTAGGTGGCTGATGCTGCTGCGCTGCTGCAAGCGCGTTAGGTATAGATTGTTTTAAGGGGGAAGAGCGAAGCTGGCTTATGGCGTTGACGTGCGGAGATGAGGTACTTATAAAATATAAGTAGAGTAGGGAATCTTTGAAATCTTTGTGATAAGATTTTTGTGTGCGTATAATTTGGTAACCGGAGTATACATCTTGTTTTTTATTGTTTTTAATACATACTAACATATATATGATTAAAATTAGGACGTTGCATAATTTTGTTTTATTCATATTTTCATAGGTTATGGTAAAAGAAATTGGTGGAATCTTTTATTTCTTTTTAATTAAGCTAAAATTACGACCCAATTTTATAGTTATCTACTTAATACACTTTACAATTTTTTTTACCTAACATTCTAATTGTATACATTTATGAATTCTTTTGTTATTAGAGTAGCGGATAATATAAAAACATATTAGAAGAATAGTTCTTCTTTAAGAGAATTCCAAAAATTTAATTAGACAAGAGTGTTGAATCCGCAACATTCTCTCACATCTAAGCTTTTTTCGTGGTCGAGTTACTAGGCGGGGACATTTTTTGCACATCAAGTTATAATTATGAGGGCTGCTTGATGAAAAATAAAATACAATAAAATTTTGTTTGGGTCTGCAATCTCAAGTTATAATCGGTCTTTTTAATTAATACTTGCAGTAGATATTAAAATGTTAACACATATTGTTTGCTAACAAGACTCTTTTGAATAACATTTTGCATTATATGAAACAATCCTAAGTTTGGTAAAGAAACATTTAATTTCACAAATACAATTTTAGTGGACTTAAAAGCAGAGACTAATTTAATTGCTATTTATTTTATACGTTAACTCATTTACGAACTTATTTCAATTTTCTCAGTATACCATAAACTTATTTAATACAGAACACTATTACTCCTGTTAATCACATTACAACAAAAAATAGAAAAATTAACGCCACAGACCTAAAACTCCGAATAACGATGAATATCTCGTGACACATATTAGCAATTAAAATGAGCCATTACTTTCGCCAAAACGACTACTTAAACCTAATTAACACCGCACACCACCACTTACACGCCATTACCCACGACCATCCTCCCCGAATTCAGTATTTTCACTCTACTCCACCTAAAAGCTTATTAGAATCCCTCGTATACCTCGTACACCGTGGCTTAAAGGAAACACGACGTTGCGCCGCCACCCCCCCTCCCCCACAAAAGAATGCATCGTCTTTGAGGGAAGAACGACACACACACACACATACGACGTACAGCTTATAAGCAGAGCTGAGCGCACGACATAAAAAGGGAGAGTCCGGTCGATCGTGAGCGTGCGCTTGTTCGCTCTTTATACGGAGGGATAAATTGGGGGTGCCTTTTGTGTGTGTATATGCCTCGGGTATAATATTTTCCTTGGCGGGGAGGTTGGAGGAAAAATTAGGTGAAGCAGAGCCCCGCGCGCTCGAATCGATAGTGAAAAAAGGCGTGTGTTAATTTGAATCTCGGACGCGAGGGACGCGAGGGGTACGAAGGTCTGAATCGATCGATTATTTGAATCAAATTAAATATTTGGTTCCGTTTTTTATTTGGGGAGGGAGGGGGGGGGGCGTGAAAAAACTCTTGAAGGACTGCATTTGTAATATTTATGGCTTTAATAATGTAACGTGAATCTTCCGTCTTCCTCAACCCGGACTTTATCTATTTTTCATATTATTATCGTTAAAATGATTTGTTCACGGGATCACTTTTAAATCTGAATATTATACATTTAATCGTACGTTTAAAATGAATTTTTAAGTTGTTTCAGTAAATATCAACAATAGTTCGCAGCTGACACTTGCAATATAAATCCCGATCCATTAAAGGTATTTCGACGATGAATATTTTTGTTCAATCAACTGCTCTTTATCGCATCAGTTGTTATTGAACAATACAAACAGCGCCTGAATTCATGAAATGCTTTAATATAAACATGAATAATTTTCTTTTAAAACCTACTCTCTCTGTCTCTCTCTCTCTCGTTTTTTATAAATATCGACACGATAGATATATGTGCAATATAAATGTGTATGTGTATATATTACTTGTTATCTATTCATTTATTCATTATTAAATTGACGAAACGATATGTGATAGAACTGACTACATTATGTTATGCTAGACTATAAATTGACGACCTGTGATAGCGATCCAAAACTTTTAAAATGCAATGACTGATAATGTGATAATTAATTTTAACTTAAATCTACATACAGCTGTAAATTTTGTCATAGTGACGAATAAAACGTATATCTATATATCTATCTATCTCTCACTCCTGCAAAATTAAAACTCCAATTTAGCGACTCTCCGTTAAAAGCCTCGACAATATTTTAATCCCTTTTATTATCCGCAAGGCGAAAAGCAAAAATAACGTAAATCCGTCGATAGCAGTCCGCCCATTATTTCCAAAAGCACAATACACCCCGCGTCGAATTTCCCGCAATATTTCCCCATAATCTTCCTGAAAACGAAAATAATGAAAAGCCAATATATACGCTCTACATATCCGCGCTAAAATTCCCCGAGAGAGAGAGAGAGAGAGAGAGAGAGAGCGGCGAAACACTCTCTCAAACCACAAATTATCCATACATCCCCGCGTCGCTTGTCCGTCCCCTCCCATAAATACACGCATACACATAGTATATATAAAGCCAGATAGAAAAGAGTATCCCCAACATCGATTTCTCCTCTCCTCTCTCTCTCTACGTAATACACATGCAGGCGGGAAAATAAGCTCGCGCGCAAACATAAAAGCGCGTGAAACTCGTTATCTTAGTGGGTTAAACAATAATGGCGTTATACCGGCCCGCCCGTCTCATTTCTGTTATAAGAAAAACAACGGCGCGTGACGTCGTCTTGTGTACGTACGAGGGGATTTTTTTTTATGGGATTGCGCGAGCGCAGGGGAGGAAAAATTCTTCCGGTTGACGCCGAGGACGGATTTTCGTCGGGGACACCCCGGCAAAGACGGAAATCCAGCGGTACCGGCGGCTTCCCTTAACCGAGATTGAAACGCTTTTTCCATTTGAAAGAAATGACTTTTCCCGAGGCTTGCCGCAGTCTCATTACGCTTTATTCATTTTATCGTCGCTCGAGAATTACCTTCAGCTATTGCGCGCGCGCGCGCACTCGAGCCCTATTTATTTTTTCCTCCGCTTCTCAGTTGGTTTATCGCGACGGTTTATCCGCCCCTTCGCTATGCGACGGTAGAACAAGGGCAGCGGCGTTGCTGGATCTTCTCCAGGAAGTTGCTTTTTATTTACAGTTTGAAAGGCTTCGCCAGGAGCGAATGGATTTCTTTTTTTAGCTCGCGGTCCACGCTCATTGTCCGTCGTGAATATAAGCTATTAGCGTCTTATTCAGACAGTATTTCTGAAGGGGGAGACGAGGGAGGAGCATTTGAATGGTCGCCGGACCGTGGTGAATTTATTGCCACTTCTGGCCGGCTAATGAATGGAATTAAATATTGCACAGCTTGAATTCTCGTGGAGGCACTTTCCTACAGAGAGCGAGGGGAAAAGTTCCAAGCGAGAGTTTTCACTGCGTGTCACATGCAGTGAGAAAAGAGGTATTACGCGAGTACGAAAATTACGTCATTACGACAAAAGTTTCGTTGCCCTTTCGGGGGTCGCGAAGTTATGATCTCGCAGCTTTGCCGCGCGAGACAGTCAAATTTATTTACCGGATTAGAAGCGCGTTACGGGATTCCGCGACTATGCGCAAATGGACAAACCTGCGAAATGCGATTAAGGCGGAAGAAGTGTGGGCTTCTTCATTCTTTCGCGATTCGTTCCCGGCCGACAAATTGAACTTTTAATTCTAAACAACGTGCGCGCACTGCCAGCGATTCTTTTTCCCTCGGGAGCTACCCGATGCAGCGAATGAAAGCGACTTTATTGCGCGCACAAAGAAATGAACGAGTGCAGCTTTATCTCTTTAACGAGGCAATTCGTAAAGATTATCTCGAAAGCGCGAATCGATTTCTTCCTTCCTGAGCTTGGGCGTGCAGGTAAAATGTACGGGCACGTGGAAAACTAACTAAAAGCGACATTGGGGTAGGCTGCGAGATACATGATTCACGCGAGAAGGTCAAATTGCACGGAGGAATTTTGTAGTTGCGCGCAGTAGGAATTCAACAGTTTTTATTGCCGCATGTGAGAAATTTTAGTAGATCGTATTCTGTTTTATATTTAATATTATTCATATATTACGGTTTTCTTCACTTTTTATATAATCTCGTTGGAGAAAAAAGGTTGCATAATAAAAGTACAATATTTGTTTGTATGTACACTGGATACAACAAAAATTTTATCGAATTAGCTTGAATTTTTTTGTAATACTGGAACTTTATTGGATCGAATGTTTGTTTTCGCTAACTTCATTGGAGAATTTCAAAAAAGTTTAAACAAGTGCAATCAGATTTTTGTTCCGAGTGTACATTGAAGACAGTTTCAATTTTCTACAAACAAACATTGAATTTTATTATGAAAAACGCAATTTCTACTATAGATATAGAAAAATTTATAGAAAATCGAGTATACCCTCAATACATACAAATATAAATAGTAAATTTTACTATATAATACAATACGTAATTTTGACCTGAAAACGTTATCATAATATTGTATCAATGTTTAACTGAGTGATCTCACGTCGACGGGTCAGGTTAAAAATTAAACATTTCCCGTTCTACAACTAACACTCCAGTCAATCGCGTCGCTCCAAAGCGCGGCCTCACCTGCTCGCACATAACCGCGCAAACAAAGTCAACGTCTAAATAGAGCGCAGAGTGATTGACATCTCGGCCGACCTACACCCGTTCGAAACTCGTGCCCAGCGCGCCCGTAATCGAAAATCCATACGAGGACTCATAAATGCTTCACGGTGTTCAAAGGGTGAGTTTGAGAATCTGACCGCTCGGCACGCGGGGAGACGGAGTGCATAATAAGTCGCATGGCACACGCGATGTCACGGATAAATCGATGCGCCTTAAGTGCCGGCGCACGCACCCGCACGCACATCGCGGATACAAGCGCGCGCGCGTAATCCCGGGTTCCCTGATAACCGTGCGTCCGCGCACATGCGAGCGTTACGGAGCCTGTCTCGCTTTTGCTCCGTGGGTACATGGTGGCGAGATTTAATAATGCGAGAGAGGAGGTCAACTGAGGGTATGGGGTAGGAAACATTGATTAACCCGAGGGGAGGAGTACGGGAAGGGGCGTAGGTTGCTTCGCGTTCAATTTGTTTCACTAGGTATTGCGATGATTTTCCCAAATATTAATAATTTTGAGAATTTTCACTTTTCTAGACGATGTTATGATTTAGCAATGTGATTATATAGTGAGAAAAATAAAAAATATCTGTAATACTAAAAAGGAACTGGACTTTCCTTAATTATATTCGAGGCTCCCAGCTTAACAAATGAAACTGGATAATTTTCTGTCAGAAATAAAAAGTTAAGTATTAACAGCTGAAAAATGAAAATCATGAAAAGTTAAATATATTTTAAAATACTTCTACTTTTAAAAAAGTTGACAAATACAGTGTTCATGTCTAACAGGGCGGAATTTGATTTCTGCATCAACCAACAGGATACATGTTGAAAATTAAGTTTTCGATAAATTGTTCTTAGACAATTTTTTTGATAGACGAGCTTAATTTAGCGTTGTCTAGATGTTCGCGCCATTTTATGCGCTTTTAGATATATTTAAAATGAGTGCGCTTTTCTATAAACCACTGCTAGTCGTTACGCGCGCGAATCGACAAGATCTGCGAGGTTTTCACGCTTTCTGACCTCCCACATTTAATTTTCACCGCGAGGCCCGCTCGAAGAGGTCACTGCGAATAACCGTTAGAGTCGTTCTCGAGTCATTGACTGAGTCGGTCGATCGCACTTTTCTTTTAATTCTGTTTCGCGTCGACACTCGAGTAACACTTCAAAACCACACAAAGTCTAGTCAGTGTAGCTAACATGACTTACGAATATATTATTCGTTAAATAAAAAACTACCTGTTACATTTTGTGTTAACCGGTTGTGAGTGTGTTATTTCCGTCCGTCATTTTCTACTTGCTTCCTATTCATCAGCTCCTTTCGTGTGTTCTATGACTTACTTTTCTCTTCTATATTCTAGAGAAGGGAATAACAAATCTTCTTATATTATCTTTCAAAAAGAATTCTGAAGCGCATACATTAGGTAATTGAATGAGAGGGTTAAAAGTTAGCTAGAAGGTTAAAAAATTAACTATAAAATGTTTGTTATTAACTATATTTTTAACAACAACTATTAAATATTAAATTCCAAAGATTGTCTAAAAGAACGTCTTTTCAAATTTTCTTATGAATGCATTGATTTAATCAGCGAAGTCGAATCACGTCCTTTATCGCGAAACCCGAATGACGTCTTGATAAAGAGGAAAATCAAATCGGGGTATTTTATCCGGAAACGTTGAATTACGTCTTCATTATAACTTGCAATACTGAATCATATCCTCTTTTTCTAGGTCTCATTGAGTTGCTTCTACTAAAAGCATTTATTTCAGATTACAAAAGTAGCAAATCTTACTGAAAAATCTTGTTACCTCTTAATTAATTGCAATTAACACTAGGTGTTAATCATCGCCATTCGCTTTTTCTCCAGTGAATTTAAATAATGAAAAAACGAAAGCATTAACATTGATGTAAAAAAGCAACTCCGCCTTGATTCTTTTTCCTTGAGATAGTAATACACGGGTAACACCAGTGGCGCGGCTTGCGTACATACTTGTAGCCTTTGCTATCGCGAGCAAAGGAAAAGCAAACAAATTACGCGCCGAGTCTACAGTGTAAATGCCGAGCTCGCATCCAAGTAGCTCGGCGCGAGAGTTTACACGGGTGTGGAAAAGCTCGATCCGGAGAATTTCTAGTTTTTTATAATTGCCGCTCATCGAGCGCGAGAGGAGGAGGAGGTGGAGGAAGTCCGCTGTTTGAACGAGTTAATGAAGTTGCGCTTTTTTCTTGTTTCTCGGCTCCTTTTGTTTTCAAAGAGCTTTCTTTTACTGCTTATAAAGCTTGAAAGATTGAACCAACGGTGTAAAAATGCAGATTGATTATTTTTATTAAGGGAAGAAGCTACAGAAAACGCCAAAATCTGTTAAGCATTGATAAATATATTTTTCTTTTTTGTACACAATAATACGTAAAAAGAACATATTTGCGCTTGTGAAAATCCCCCTAAACCGACCTTAAAATATCAGTGCAGCCAGTAAACCTTCACAAAACGGACACTATTTTGATTATCATTTTGCGCAACAGGCATCGGTGAATTTTGATGAGCTTTAATTTATGTATCCTTTTAAGTAGAATTTAAACAATTATGTTGCAATATTATTCTTTTTTGCTTCTAAAAAAATTCTATAGCTAAATGACGTTTATAATTTTTTATTTCCACAAAAATCATGCATTTTATTAAAATTATTGACGAGCTAAAATTTGTACTTAAACATTTATCAATAGGTCTCAACATAAATTTATAAAAAATGTATTTAGAATATAGATTATCATACATTAAAAACATAAAAAGAAAATCTGGTGCGCAAAACGCAACTGGAAGTTATGAATACAAAGAATTGAGGAAAATGACTTTATACCACTCTAACCTCAAAATCATAACTTCAATTTAATTATTCGGCTCTCGTAGTATAAAATACGGTTCGAAACTGGTTCGTAAGAAGATTTTTACCTCATGTGACTTTTCTCACTCGCTTCGCTCGTACGAAAAACGTCACTACATATAAAAAACAGCTT
The DNA here is from genome assembly GCA_949152435.1 of Gastracanthus pulcherrimus. Taxonomy (NCBI): domain Eukaryota; kingdom Metazoa; phylum Arthropoda; class Insecta; order Hymenoptera; family Pteromalidae; genus Gastracanthus; species Gastracanthus pulcherrimus. Next base: position 214,588,980 of record OX424572.1, on the reverse strand, counting down.
AAAAAAGTAAAATTTTAATGTGAAACGCCTTTCATTATTAAGAAAAAGGGTTAAGAATAAAAGAATAAAAAATAAATCGGGGTTTTCTTTACCAAAAACCTGTATCTTCTTCCCTTAAAATCTGTATAAAGAGACCTAATATTACATTTTGTATTGCTTTCTATTATCATTCTTTAGCGCTGTTATGTTTTATTGCGGTAAGCCGACATAATAACTTGGATGATAAAAGAAAAGGCACTTATAATGTATACATATTCTTGTTATATAATACATATGTATATTGCATATATACATAAAAGACTGTTTTTTCATATGAAATTTATACTTGAGAGCTTATTATTAAATTGAAAGTTATTTGAAAATAAATATTTTTCATGAAATATTGCATACATCACCTTTTTCTATATTGCCTGGCAATATGACGAGGATATCCACTGCATAATTTTAAGTTAAAAAACTTTTTAATTATTAAATTGTCAATTAATTATTTAATTTTTAAATTTAAATATTATATAAGCCGCACATCAAACAAATCTCTTAATTAAAAATACAGTAATTCGACATAACAAGTCACTTCTTTTTAGAGCTTAATGGGATTAACGTTTTTCTCATTTTTCCTCTGATTAGAAGCCTTAATTAAATTCTCAGAAATCCGTCTGGCGATAAACAGAATTCACAGAAGAAAGCTATATTTTTCTTGAATATAATATTCCAAGAAAACAAAGAATTTGTTCAAAGTATATTTGATAATGTAAAAGTATCTTAACTGTTAAAGTCCCAATGGCTTCTAAGGGACCCATGTACTTTCTGACTTTCAGGAGTAATTTTAAACAAATTATTGGTTAGATTTTAAATTGTCTAGGCTAATAATTCTGGTTGATAGGGTATCTATTTAAGAATTAGCTCAAAATTTTAATTTCTTACAAGATCTTGAAAAGTCGTAAGTTCTTCAAAATCTCCTGGGACTTAAATAACCGCTAGGCATTATTTTTCTCTAAAATACATATCCAACTATTATTATATCATTAAGATTAAAATAACATTATATTTATCTCTTTACAATAAGTGTCGTGTATTAATTAGTTGCAAGACTTTGTGAGCCAGACTTATCTTTTTTACACGGGACTACACTAATTCACGTTAAAAATCACCCCACACCGCATGAAAAATTCCAACCAACAACGCCAATTCCCCCCCGTCTCGCAAAATTCTCTCCTCATCCTCAAAGACCAACAACCATTCACCCGAACCTCCACTCAAAGCTCGCTACACCTCCGAGGCTCGCGCGAAATCCACTACACCAGCCAACAAAAAGCCCTCCAGAAACAACGAGCACATAGCGCGCACACACACACACATACACACACAGGAACCCACGCACAATAGCTCGGTATCTGGAAGCTGGATCGAAATACATCCATCGGAATCGCAAGAATCGCAGGAATCGCAGAAACGTCGGAAGCACGCGCGTACAGCTACAGCCCGGCGGATTGATGCAGCAGCAGCAGCAGCAGCAGCGGAGGGGGCGCGCGTGAGAGGAATGAATGTGCGTCGTCGCGCCGCCGTCGTCCCATTGTCGGCGGCGAACGTACGTATATATATATATACGTATATACATACGCAAGCCCATCAGCCGTACCTATCGTTCTTGTCTCCCTCTCTCTATCTCTCTCTGTCTATCTCCCCCGCGCGAGCATTCGAACACAATACGCTGACTTGTTTAATGCCGGCGCGCACCGCGCCGCCATTTCGGATTACGCGCGATGCAGCAGTAGCAGCGATAAAGCGACGTTACGCGATTTGTGCTTCGGACGCTTTTTTTTTCTCGAGTGTAGGTGCCGTTCTGCGAGCGCGGAGTTTTATGCTTTTTCGAGTTGTGGAAGAAGTTGGGGAAGGGGGAGTTGGCGATGAGCTTTCTGGTTTTTATGCGAAGGCATTCGAGCTTTGACGCTGCGGTATTGCCGTTTCTTTCTTTTCGCGGGGGAAATGAGTTTTTGTATATGGGTGCGCGAGATTTTTCGTTTGATTTTTATGCCTGTTTGCAGGATGACGCGCGAGCGGGTCGTATTGTGCGTTCGTTGGGTATTGAAAGAGATAGAATAGTGTCTGTTTTTATCAGTTGAATTTATATACGGAAAGAGGAGAATAAAATAAATAGCTGATGTTGTCTCCATGTAACGATATGGACAGATAGTACATCTGTCAGTACTACAAAATGGATGCGTTGGAACATGGCCTCGGTAATTTGATGAAAGTTTTAGTACTTTAATCTACTTAATTAGGCATGGATTAATTAATTTCTGGTAACATGACAATGTTTGAATTAGTTTCGTTAATTATCATGTTAATTATTTGTTGAAGATTTCTTGACCATTGTTTTGATGAGTTATGAATTAATTGATAAGACTTTAATTAATTCGACGATTCCGCGATTAGCTTGTTAAGCATCATCAGAACTTGTGTCGTACATCATAGGATTACTTATTACGTATTACATTAGCAAATTCTGATATAATTTACGATGCTATATATAATAAAAGTTCTGAAGGGATGACAAACTAGTAGCCACGAATACTCAATGTAATAATAACATCTTATACATACTTAAGAAATTCTCGATAAAAATCAGTACAATGTTAAACGATATAAATAAGCGTCTTTACATATATTGTTTTACCCTGCCCTAACTTAAAACAGGAGTAAGTCATGAATATCGGCTTTTCCTCCTCACTCAATCCCCCCATAATCCGCAGGGAAAATCGTATCCTTGCAAAGCTATTTGAAGAGTGGCGAAGTTTACATCTATGGACAAGGAACAAATCTCCTCGAAATCTTGACAGGGCAAACCCTGCATATCCCACCCTTATACCCTTGCGCCATCAATAATTACATACACGCATACACGAAGGATCGAGTGGCGAAAAAAAAAGAACGCGGGCAGGGATAACATCCCGCATATAGAGTGACTTACCAAGCTTATTTTTGAGTCCGATACACTGCGATATGTGCGGGAACTGAAGTATCTTTCGCCATTTTTTACTCTTCCCCTTGTTGCTGTCACCACCGCCTGCAAGCACACAGAAAAGAAGAACAAAGAGTGAGCATGTATGTATCTATATATATGCCTAAAGGAGTCGAGCTGCCATATATGATCGCGAATATGCGGGTTGCCGGCACACGCGGCTCGAGAAAAGAAGAGTACAAAGTACGCACGGGGTGGGCGGAAAGAGACTCTCGCTCTTCCTTTCTCTCTTGAGCGCGTGCGCGCACATCTCGCGAAAAAAAGTGTCCCCTCGCACGGAGAGGGAGGAGAAAAATTGAAAAAAAGGAAGGAAGAGAGGACCGCTTATTGCTATTCTTCGGCCCTCTGCAGTGCGCCGAGAGCCGACTGCCGGAATACTAATATTATACGCCGGCGCCGAAGATGATATTACACATCTATCGCGAAAACTGCGAGCGCGCCTCGCATGCGAAGAACTTGTACGCGAGCGCGCGGCGCCGCAGTTGAAATGTCGCGCGCTGCGGCGTATGAAGAATTCCGCTGAACTTTTAAGTTTTTGCGTACAAGTATATTAATAACTGTTATTATGGTTCCTGGTGGGGCACATAGTTCTACCAGGTCGTAAATTATTCGTTTAGAAGTCTATTGCGCATACTCAAATGTTGATATGAATAGAAAGAACACGCTTTAGCTCCACAATGGCATGAAACGTACCAATAATAAGCTTATGTTGGTTATTTCGTTGATAACTTTTTGTCAATTTTTATTATGGAGAATATGCTGTTATATTTTAGCAAAGATTTGTTGTCACTCATAGTTGTTTTTTCATACTGAAGAATAGTTATCAGAAAATAATCGAAATTACCCTTTTTTTTTATATTTATCATGGTGCTTCAAGAATGCAGATTAATCTATTTATATAATAATATTTGAATATACATAATTGGCGTCCAAATGAATAATTTAAAACCTGGTAGAGCTTTGTACCTCATTAGGAAGCGAAATAGCACTCATTAGAAACTTAAATATGCTTGTACTTATAATGTTAAAATATTATGCGTATTCGAGAAATTCTGCGAGCGATTTAGCCGCGGGTGCTAATATGTATGCGACTATATAGGAAGTAATTGCGATTTATATGCGTGCACTAGAACCTTTTGTCTAAAGATTAGCGTGCATTTGATAATTGACAGCCGCGTCATTTATTTGCCAGGATGTTAATCTATGCGGATGCATGTTTATCATCCTGAATGACTGTGATTCGATGATTTCATTTTGTGAGTTTTACTTGAAAAGAGTTTATATATGGGTCAAATGACGTAAAATATTTGTATTATAAAACTTGATAATGGTGAAAAATTGCTCATTGTCAGAATAATATTGATTTTTATGACAACCAATGTTATAAAAGTATATATTTAATTAATTATTTATAGTAAAGCATAATGCTCTGAGGAAATAGCATTAGATAAGCATTCATACTTGAGAAAGTATTGATATTTCATTATAATGAAATCGGTTCCGATCTAGCGCGAAGTTTCTGTTATACATACCGCGAAGAAACTTTTAAATTTAGTATGCATGTGAGCTGATTTTCCAAGTTTATAAACTTTTCATGCATTGAATTCAAATTGTGTGCGTAAAAAACATACGATATATCAAAAAGTTTCCTGCATTATTGAAATCGAAATGTATTAGATAAACATTTTACAACTAAAAGCTGTTAAAACTTTTTAACACAATCCAATAATTATCTATTACCTACACACTAGATCGTATTTCTGCGCACGTTATATTTCAAATTAAAAAGGCCAAGAGAGCAACGACAAAATTATAATTATAAAGTAATTGCCCGTATACGCATTATTCCATTAATAGCGACGCTCGCGTCTACGTACTAAGTAAATACGAACACGCAGTTATCTTATTAGGCAGTTGTAATAAATCTTATCTCCAGCTGCACCATTACGCCAACAAAAACAAACTAATAGCTTAATTAACGTAATGAAAGAAACAAAAGGAGAGAGCAAGAGAGAGATAGCACTGGAACGCTTTCATTATCGAGGAATGCAAGAAAGAAGGTGCAGAGAAAATTTCGCAGCACAACTCTCTCTCTCTCTCCCTCTCTTTCTCTCATTATCAGCGAAACGCTGTGTCGTCGTAGTTGCGCGCAGTTCCACGGATACACGCGACAATGGCTGATAAGTGTATGTGTATATAAGTGCGTTGTACGTACATAGCATCCTTCGCTTCGTATTCGCCCCCGATTGCGCGACGCGCGCGAGCGTAACCGCAGGTGTGTACGTACATGCAGGGTACACAAAGAGTTGCGTGTATATACATATAATCATCCTCTGTGCGACGCTGTTTCTGTGTGTCGAGCGAACTAATATATGGGGATTAGCGGAGGGAAACCGGGCAAGAACATTTTTAGCGGTTAATTACAACGTTGTAAGAACGTTTGTGAATTTAGGAGATTAATTGACTGTTTTTGTGTGCGAGGACGCGTTGCATTGTGAATTTACGCTTTTTCGCGTGAGAAAATAGTATAAATTATAAGCACTGAAAATTCTTCGTTATTGCTTTACAAATCCATAACTTTCTGGTGAATTTATTATTTTATAATATTCTAATACAACCTCAACTTTTGTAAGCTTTTTTTCTCAAACGTTAATAAAAGCATGATCCATGTGAAAATAGCTAATATAAAATAGTAATCTGCCTTTTGTATTATTAAGTATCATGTAAAATTTATGTGAAAATCAACTAGATACTTTTTAATAAATTATAAAAGTAATATAATTTTTATTACAAGAAGTGTCTTCCTCGTAAAGTAAATTTAGGCTAAGCTCGCATTACTCATTTTCACTAACTCAAAGTAAAAGCCAGATGTAATGGAAATCGATTCCTCATACTTTCGATCTTGGGAAATTGGAATCGTGATTTGCGAGGGAAGCGTCACTTCTACATTATAAAAGGAGCCATATTACATCGTCGAGTGCTTATCGGAAAAGCGTTTTTAAATTCTAGTATATTCGTCGATATCAAGTAAGAAGTTTATATATAAAAATATTGAAATATAAAAAAGAAATTTAAAAAATACCGATAGACATACTAAAAACAATAGGAAAAAAAGAAGGTGAAAAATAAGACGACGTTGATTAAAAATGATTTCTGTCTTAAAATTAAATGTATTTTTACAACTCATCAACAATGCCCACTCCTTCAAAAAACCATACCTCAACAATCAACTTCAAACTCTATTACAGTAGAACCTATTAAAGCAATAAAAATGAAAAATAAAACATACTTTTGTAAATCAACTAAAAGTTATGTGAAAATAATGTTACAATAGCTTTGTTACATATCGCTCGGCCTATATAACAGGCTTCCACTGTAACGTATTCCAAATAGAAGCAATCCCTCGACGCGTCACTTTTGCAGTCCGATCCGCAGTTCTAATCAGTAACCAGAGACACTCGCTCGTGTCTCTTCTCTTCTCTTCTCGACAGCGTCGCAGCAGCAGCAGCAGCAGCAGCAGCCGCGCGCACACTTATCAAAATCAGCACGTGCTCGCGCGCAATGCATAATACTCGCTCGCGCTCTATCTCACTTTTCTCTGCATCTTACTATCTCTCTCTTTCTCTTTTCGCGAGCGCGCGCGCGCCGAAGTATCGCATCGCGCGGCGGTATGCGATATATTACGCGCGTGCTGCGTAATACGCCGGTGTTGCTTCGCCTATCTTATTCGCTTTTGAATGCATAAGGAGCTCGAGGCTCGTATACGTGTAATAGAGAAATTTTTTACATCGATTTTTTAACTTTTTATTCGTAAATAGTTTATAATACCTAATTGATTTAATGGAAAACTACTGTTTTGAAGATGTAACGATTTGTTTGATGAATCAATTAGTAGCGATGCCATGAATTAATTGTTTGAGCATTATTTCGAGGTCTCATTTGTCGTCATCATTAGGAATTTATTACGCTGCAGATTGATAATAAAAAAATATCCATTGAAAATGCATCGTTAAATATAATTGTACGTTGATTGTTCGAATATATTACTTTTCTTTTGGCAAATCATACATGGCGATAAAAGACTAATAACGTTTGTTTCATGTTTTAACAATCCTTTTGATTTTACTAACAGACTAAAACTATAAAAATCAAAAAATATGTTATGTCGTGAATGACGATATAAACAATATTTCTCTATAGACTTATATATATATATATATATATATATATATATATATATATATATATATATATATATATATATATATATATATAAGTCTATAGAGAAAAATTAGAGTCTAGAGAAATATATATATATATATATATATATATATATTTCTCTAGACTCTAATTTTACACAGCTAATATGATTAAATATTGAAGATTCAAGTTCCTCTTGATTAGGTCGAAAGAAAAAGGAAAAAGAAAATCGATGCAAACGCAATTTTCTAAATTGAACTGGAGCAGATGGAATCTATCAATCAAATATTTGCGAACGCATTAGGTCAACAGCGTTAATAGTCATGCACTTAATTCCTCCAACGTAATTTTTCTCATTAAATTTGCAAACCATTTGCATCAGTTGATTCGCAATTCATAATTCCCCTGATAAATCGAATGAAAAGAGTTCAGCGAACAAAAGCAGAAGCTCCCGCTCGCTCGTTATCAGCTGCTCCCCCTCCCTCTCTCTTTCTCTCTTCAAATTGAATTTTATCAGCATTTCGCCGAGCGCAAAATTTGTTAATGGAATTTGTTCTATTTTCCGCCGTTTTCTGTCTCTCAGTACCCGTGTGTCCGAAAAAGAGAGACGAATGAATCGCCTTTCTTCTCCCACCTCACACACAATCCCGCACTCTTGAAAAACAGCGGGAATTTAATTAAAAAAACATGGTATATAGATAGCCCCATAGTTACTTGAGTGCCGACTATACCCTTTATACCCTCGATTCTCGCCTTTTTCTTCGCAAGCTTTGCTTTCCTCCTCGTTTTTTTTTCGGGGCGGGCCAGCAGCGACTTTAATTTCCCGGCGGCGGCGGCCAGTCACGCTAATTCCAATTACCCCCGGTAAAACGAGTGTCTCCCGGCTGCCGCTCGCTCGAAATTTCTCCTCGATTTTATCGCTCGTACTACGCACACACACACGCGTGCAGAGAGAGAGAGAGAGAGAGTGTTAGGCGCATGAGCACGTTCGTTAATTTAGCGTACGGGCACGCGTGCAAGCGCGTGTGCAAGTGTAAGTGTTTGTGTAGGGGTTCGTGCATGGGGCGCTTCGGTCGATCGACCGGACGTCAATTAGTTTCCGTTATGCTGGAGTTTATAGCGCGAGGTGATGAGGGGGATTGAAAGAAAATGTCTAGCTGCATTGTTGCGAGTTTAACCTGAGTGGGTGAAAGAGCGGTTTGTTCTTTATGGCTGGGGCTGAGGAATTAAATGCAGTGACAATATTGAATTTAAATAGAATTTTTTTAATACTTTTTATGGAATTTTCTGTTTTCTAAGAATTTACGTTTTATATTCGGGTTTATAAGTATAAGTGGCTTAATGTGAGTTTTTACATGTCTGGAAACTGTAATTTGCATTGATCGAACAGACATAAAAGTGCGTATTATATGACTCTTCATGTCTCATTTGGCGGCCGTTATTTCACTATTTATACTCTCTCTATCAAACTTTTTTCCTTTTTGAAGTCGAATTTCAATTGATAATGAACCATTAAGTCGGACCACCCTTCTTCTAACTTTTTTCGTTTCGTGTGTGTCACAGTAGAGGGAGCACGTGATTGAGTTTTTCCGGATCACACGATCGAACATCGAAATGAGATATATATAGGAACTTGTTTCGTTTGCAGCGTGTAAATGAAAGAAAAAGAAAACTTATTTATCTTGTCGAATCTCGTAAGTTTATTTCTTACAAAAATTACCACAAAAATTAAATTATTCTTACTAAATAATTCATTTATATTAAAGTTACAATATATCTGTTTAATTGTCCAACATCAATTTAATAATTCACGTATACAGATTTCGTATCGGATTCAAAAGGCCGAAAATTGAAGCTACTGATCCGTAATCCATCAAATTATGAAAAATAGAAATGATCGATAGAAGCATCCAATTTTCTATCTCATCGATTAAATTTTCCAGTTCGGAAAATTCCGAGGGAGAGATAGCAGAACCGTGAAAAGCGGACTAAACCCTAGTATTCGAATCGAAACTTATAACTTTTATACACGTGAATTACTTTTAAAAGTGATCGTATTCTATTAAGGGGGCATTCTACATCCTACATATATTGTGATACTTTTAACTTTTTTGTCATCTTTATATATGAATATCTATAGGTATAGATGACACCTTCAAATATAAGTAATTGTATTGTAATTGCTACTAAATGGGGTTAGGACTGAGTACAGTGCAAGGTGGGTAAATTGGAACTGATAAAACCTATTTGGACTGATTCCTAATGTAGTATAGTAATCAATCCTCTTTGGATAATTGGATAATATTGAATAATTATTCAATATTTGGCTTATTTTATGTTATACGTGTATTATTGAAGATAAATGGCTTAGGATTTAAATAGCTATCATGAAGTCTGTGTCTATACGAATTTTGTTATTATAAAAGCATGAAAAGCGGAAGGATTGGAGGTTACGCGAAATTTTATTCATTCCTATACAGGTTAGTACTGAGTTCTAACCTGCATAGTACTGTCAACTCGAAAGAAAAGAATGGTAAAATATTGATCGATCATCAAGAACAGAGTTCATCAGATAGCTACTAATGCATAAAATAACTGTTTCAAATTTTGGACCAATTTGTTGAGTAATGTTTGTTATCTCGATTACCATAAAAAAAAGTTGTTTTGAGAAAAACGCGTTTAAAGTTTTCGTGTTCTGTAAATATGTGCATCTGTAAACTTCACACTAAATGCGCTTAAGCCTTCGAATATCGATTTGAAACTTTGTTAATATATTCATTTGATTAATAAATATTAATTTTGGCCACAAAATCAATTTTTAAGAGGAACGCCCCTTTTACACCTTTCACATTTTGGTATATCTGCATGTGATACGCGCACAGTTGTAAACTTGACTCCAGTTCCGTTTAAGCATCAAATATCAGTCTGTAGCTTTTGATTCTCCACATGAATAACTATTGATCTGGGTAATAATAAAATAGTTTTTTATTTAAATTGAGAAAGTAGAATGTCTTCTGATAGGCCTGGGGCCAGACCTGAATTTCGTGGCCAATTGAGGTCTTCAACTAGAAGCACTCTTTCTTTATGGATTTTGGCCTTCTGAATCCGATTAAATAGGTAGTATGCTCAAAAATAGTCCAGTTAATTGTTCATTAACAATTTTTTTTGTAACACATGCACAATTTTCGTGCTTTTTTGTGCCTAGAAAGCGGGCAAAAACTCGCCTAAAATAGTACCTCGCCTTCGGCTCGTGCTAACTCGCCTACATTTCGTACTGCAAACTCACAATCGGTCAAAAAAGCCTACTTCTCGTCCTTGGTACACGCTATATTTTTTATAAAGCATGTATTGATTTTCATAAACCAAGTTTAGGCCAGTTTTATTCTCATTTGTATTGGCGGAATAAGCGAGCGGAATAAGCGAGCGTAATAAGTGAGCAAAAACGGTCACTTTAGGCCCGGTTTTTAAGGCGAAAAAATCGGCTGAAATTTACCGTTTTCCGACCACGGCCACATTTAGTTCCACTCGATAAACATGAAAAACCGCAAAAATCAATACATGTGTCATAAAAAATACGGTGTGCAACATGGGCGAGAGGCTTTTGCGCCCTTGTGTGTTTTCAGTACTAGTCTCCGGCTCGCAAAACGCGTCTCGCCTCCGATTCGTACAGCAAACTCACACGTGGGCAGAAGAAGCCTATTTCTTGCCCTTGGTACACAATACACTATTATAAAAAATTGCAAAATATTTTTTTCTTTCATTTTGGAAAAAAAAATTATTTGATTCTTTATGCAATTTTAAGAAGAAAAGATTGTTACAAATTTTTTACGAAGACCTATGGATTTCGAGTAAAAAATCGAAGTTTCGAAAAATGCAACTTTTGCTATTTTTAATTGTTAATTGCAACAAGGATATTGAATATTTTTTAACAATCAAGGGCTTAAATAACCCCTTGAACCATATAATACCAGTTTGTAATGGGTATTTGTAATCGTTTGGATGACAGATGCGTTTTAGACGTACAATCTCAGGCGTTTTGCAGCACGTGTATAACGCGTACTATCAGCCCTGCGCCTATCGATCGATAACTAGAAAAGACCCATCTTACGCGTTACGTTTAGAAAATAAATTTAAAGGTTACTTTTAAATCTTCCGTTTAACGCTATAAAATTATTATAATGCGATTTGAAATCTCACGTTCAATATCACAATGAATGATTTTGTATCAGCCAGTAATTAAAAAAGTATGCGAAAGTAGACTGTTATAAATTAAACTGTCTTATAATAATTTTATAACTTAAAAATCAATGTAAAAAATTACCTAAAGATACTTTGAGATACGATTTCTAATCGTTACTTCCGATTTTGTCTCTTACACGACTCCTTGGAACGGGTATCGTTGTGAAGGTTATCATATTAATTAACCGCCTTACTAGTCCTGACCTATATCTACTTACCACTTCTGAATCGTCCATCCCCAAACTTTCATCCACAGCTTCCAAACATCCTTTTTTCACAATCATTACCCCATCCTGTCCGGCCCTCCTTAAAAAAATCCATCCCCACTTTTCCCAGATTCAATTTGTCAAGGAGAGCAGTACATACCCTGTAGAAAAGCAGCGGACACACGCCGCAAGCGTTTTACACGATTTGGAGCTTGTTGAGAGCTCTTCGCGAGGCCCGTCCCCCGACTTTCCAGCTCATTAATTCGTCATTAATTCACTTTCGTCAAGTCAGCGGCGGCGCGCGCCGAGCGAAATGAGCGAGAGAGGAGAGCCGCAAGACCATTATCGCCCGGCTGGCCGCCTGCGCGCGGGTCGTTCGAGTAATCAATATCGGACGCTCGCTCCAGTTCGCCTCGCCGCGTGTGCACGCGCCTGCGTTGCATATACATCCTACGTGTTTCACGGCGTTCCATCCGTGCAGCATCGATATACCGACGGCGAGCATGTAATGTGGGTATTGTTGCTGCGAGTGGATGGCTGCTATATGCTTGTGTTTATCGTGGCTTGTGAAGTGGATTGGAGTGTCTGAAGAGTGTTTTGATGTGGGGAATTGTTTTATTTCGGAAGAGGCGCGAAGAAGGTATATCCAACGGTGCTGAATAGAGTGTTATTACTCATCGGAAGAGCAGTTTTTTTGAAAATTTTCAATCCGTTTTACCAATATCAGCAAATGTCTATTAACTACAATAAGTTACGGTAAAACGTTTGATCTAGTTTTCACACAATACCTTGGTTAAATATACATTTTTTGTAACACATGAACGATTTTCATGTTTCTTCGCACTAAAACCGGGCCTAAAGTGACCGTTTTCCGACCAGCGGGCATAAAGTAACTACTTTACACCCCCTGCTCATTTGACTTTACGACCGCTCGTTCCACCAATAGAAATGAGAATAAAACTGGCCTAACCTTGGTTTATGAAAATCAATACATGCGTTGTAACGCATAATACAGTGTGCACCACGGGCAAGAGGGCCTTTTTGGACCAAGTGTGAGCAAACACACGAGATACATAATATACTATTTCATAATGATGATAGGAATATGATCTCAAACGGTTGCGGAAAGTTCGAATGCAAAACTGAAGAAAAAGGCGTGGGTCCGATAGGCAGGGATATGCTTTAAATATTAAATACATAATATTAAAACTTTATTTTTTAATAGTACTTTATTAAACTATTTATTAGATTAATTGAACCGTCTTGAAAAGTTATTTTTTAATATTGTATGTTAAATATGTTATTATCGTAAACAAACATCGAAATAATACTTTGTTCGACGTGCAGAGATAATACCCTATTCGCACGTTTTCCGAATCGATCTGCTTTTGCGAGAAAACGAACAATGAAGGTCTTGTGTTTTCGCAGTTGAAGATTTAAATAGTTTGCGCAAAGAAAAAAATAAAAGATAAAAGACAATGACCACGTGTAACGGCGAAAAATCCATGAGCAGAGAATCTGGAGATGTAACATTTGTAGCTTGGAAATTTACATGGAGAATAGAAAATACGAATACTTTGACCTATTTGTGTACAAAGAAAGTTGGGAAAAATATTATCAAAGTTTACGAAAGTCTAATTTGTCAAACTTTGAGTACTTTTCCTGCATATGAGACAGAAAATTTATTTTTTACATTCGTGTTTATTTCTACTTCTTGTGTAATAACTTTTTAGACTAAAAAGGTTACATCGCAAATCGAATCTTCAAGTATTTTTACCTTTAGTATCTTGAGTAAAATAATACTATGGATTATTGAGAAATACATATTCAATACAATTGTTTCGTAATAATCCCGCAATACTGATATTTGAAGCAAACTCTTTAATTCCATATTCTGTTGAAAAATACAAAGCACTGTAGCAACGTCAATTTCCAGGAACGAAAATATTTGTAATTGCGCGACGCTTTTATTTCGTAATAACAACGGTGGAGAGTATATTCACCACGCTTGCGGGCGGCTCGAAATCCAAGTCCATTATTCGACAAGACGATTTCACGTGGAGCGCCTTAATTAAGGAATGTAATTTTCACCGCGGCGCTATGAAATATTCCAAGAGAATCTACGCAGCGACTCGCACAATGAGTTTCGTGAGTGGGTATACATTCGTTTGATTTTCTACGGGAATTTCATTAGTCAACGCGCGCATCCCCGGACTTCGAGTACGCGGGGGCCTCCCTCTTCTACTTCTTCTTCTTCTTCTTCTTTTCTTTTTGCCTAATTGATGAATTACCCTCATTTATCACTCTAACAAAGCTCGACAAGATTCTACTCTTACTTTCCTTCCCTTTTTTCATATTGTGGTGGCGAAGCTTTACATTTGTTCATACTCTGATATTTACTAATGGAGTTAAATCTAAGAAATTTACTATTAAATTGTTTATTGCTTAGCTGGCTTTTCTAATATTATTTTTTCTGTGTGTATTTGTAGTCGATCATGGCCGTAGTACATTTAGAATTACGATACGTAAAAGAATGATTTCATCTATATTGGCAGAGGAAATTCCTTAAGCTGTTCAAATATGGTTCTTTATTGGCTTATTAGCACGTCAAGGCAAATAACACGTAGGCCGATACATCAAGTTAAACCTGACCAATCATACCCGAGTCAACTAACCTCGTATAACTCTGAATTGATCGTCCCGGAGACATATTTATTTTTTATTATTTTTGTAATAACTTTGTATTCAATTCAAACTAAAGGTTCGCTTTTCATTTTCTATTGAAATTATTCATTCACCTACAATCAGGGTGATGCATCCCCATACTGAATAATTTCTAATAAGAATTATAGAGAAATATCACGGTAAAAATTACTATGTACGATAGTAAATGTGGGACGTCGTGACAATTCAGCAGTTTTTATTGACATTCAACTAAATTGAATTATAGTACAAAGGTAAAATAGGTTTACATTATTGCATTTATTGGAGTCTATAATTTTTATTAAAATATTATATCTGAACATTTTAATAAAACCCAAGAAAAATAAAACAAAGAACAGAAAGAGGCGAAATGGCAGCTCAGTAAAATATCGTAGTGGATCCAGTAATAGATCAGGGCCCATCAATTCTTGATAATTTCTTCACATAAATAAGCTCAAACTTATTGTTACAAAAGATTGTTCTAGGCACAAGGTTGATCTTTGACAATTTTTATCAATATTTATCAATGTTTACCAATATTTTAAATGATACCCTGTTTCTATATTTCAAAATAACTTTTTAAAATCTTTACAGAATATGATTTTTTTGTACAATTTATTGTATAGGTAAAAAGCACCAAAATCACTCACTAATTAATTATTTCGTTGAACAACCTCATTTTTGGCTAAATTGTGCAAAGCGCATAAGAAACTTATAAATCCGGTGTAAACTGGAACCGAAATATATGTTTCAGTAAATAAAATATAGAATTTATTTTATGAAAAAATTAAAGTAAAGTTATTATCAGAATTAACAGAAGAGCCTCTAATAGTGCCTATGTAGGCGGGCAATAATTAAATATATGATTTTAGAGTGCCACTTACAATTAGTTTTATGCTAATATTTATTTACGATTCTTTGTAATTCAATAAAAATGTTAAGTGAGTAATAACATAGTACCTTAATATTCAATTATTGGTAAAATAAAGTCCGGCATATATATGGAAATAAGTCCTTTAAGACCAGTTCAAAGAGGATTCGTAAGCTTACTTTGCGCAATAAACTGTTTAACCCAAAACCAGGTATCCCGTAAAATCATTCATAGTTTTATCTCATGATATATATTCTGCAATGAATTTGTAAATTTTATCTGAATTATAGAAATATTGACATAATTTCAAATATTGACAAAATTGGCCAAAACCCCACTTTAATTAAGGTAGATATCCACCTACGTATAGACGGTATAGAAAAAATTCTTGTTATAATTAGTTAAGATCCGATAATGGAAGTGATAATATATCTTGAAACGGAGTACTTTGTGAACTGTAAAAAAAATTGAAAACCAAAATTATGGTGTCGCAATAGTACATTACGATACGTGTGACTTAAATGGTTATTTTGTACACGGTGCATAGTTAGCGCCGTATAAGACTGAACTATTTAAGTCACGAGTATCGTATACTATTTTATAGCACTGCTTGCCTAAATCTACTGTCACGCCTAGCCGTGCCTTAAGCAGTCCAGTGTTGCACCGTGAGGTTAGCGCCCCAGCGTAGCGAGGACAATAAGGACGGTGCAATAATGGACTACTTAAGTCACGGATATGTGTGATTTAAGTGCGAATTTAGGCCACACAGTGCTATAAACGCAAATATTGTTCACTTAAAGCAGTACTTCTTCAGAGTCTGAATTTGTTTGTTTTTCGTTCGACTTGGATGTACTGTGTATCTCATTTCTTCCTAAATAATTACCTAGATCTTCAGCAAAATTAAATTTTAAAATAATTAATTTTCATAGAATACCATGAAATTGATTATACCTAAATATACCAAAATTGATTTAAATCTCTACAAATGAATTATTTCCGAATTTCTATAACAATAAATATAAGAAGAATTTTCTTCTAAAAGATCTATACGTAGGAGCATAACTACCTGAAGAAACAACGCTCGGCTAAAAGCAAAAGTGTCTCTCATATCTCACGACAAGCAAGACACGGGCCCCGATCGATAATCAAGCATCCAGCACGGTACACTCTCCGTAAGAATAAAATATGATAAAAAGAATCGTCATACGCACACTGACCTTCTCTCGCTTTGAGGTACACAGTATTGGCTACGATGTTCTCCAACTCCATCAATTCCAGCTTGCTGGGTGTCGCGCGGCCGAGTTGATATGTAGCCGGCGGGGGCGACGGGCGCGCAACGCCGGGGCGGCCCGGCTACGGGGAGGACTACTGCTCGGCAGCGGCGGCGCCTCCTGCCCTCTCTCTCTCGGCCCTGCTGCTTCTCCCGCTGCTGCTCGCCGTCCCCTGGGCCGTTCAGCACCCTCCCGGGCCCGGCCAGAGCCTCTCCCATCTGCGGCCCTGCCCCAAAGCCCTCTCTGCCCTGCGCACCGAACTATATCGCTGGATGCGCGCGCGCCTGCCGAGTGGCTGTGTGTGTCTGCGGGCGACTCGACGCAGGGAGTGCGCGCGCGCGACTGCGGGCCTCACGGGACAATTGGAATCGAGAGAGGTTGGAATTCGCGGCGTGTTCTTTTGTTTTTTGTTTGCTCGTGCGGTTCGGCTGTGGTCCCCTCGGCGACTGGAGGGGCTGCGGAGACGATGGCTTTTTGGTGGCGGCTGGTTGGACCGATGACTAGTGGGAGCGGTGAGCGAGGGAGGCAAGGACGATGCTCATGGGCTCGGGGGCTGGCCGCCGACTCTCGCGGATCTCGTCGTCACGAAGGACCGGCTCATTTTCGTGTCCTCGATCAGTCCTCTCCTGGAAATAGATGATTATACTGGTTAGATATACGTGGGTTTGGAGTGAGCAGCGTGTATTTTTTGGAAGAGGAAAAGCAAGTGTAATCTATCAAATTGGTAAAGTTCATGATTATATCAAAGAAATGCAATATTCACAGTAAGCTGCATTATACATTGACTTATTTAATAATTGTTATTAAGGCAATGTCAAAAAGTCTATTATTTATTATATACCGTTTAAATCAAAAGTTTGCTATTTTTGGTAAAAACGCTCTGTCATCCTCTCGTATATTTTGTAAAGTTTCTTTATCAATTCATTCATATGATTCTATTATTAATTCCATTCTGATATATGGGTTTCCATAATACAGTGATCTTGCAGGCGCTTTCACACTCCCTCAACAATTTATTACAAAGCTAGTTTTTTACTCTATTGAAATTACTTAAATTACTTGTATTTAATATATCATGAATGTTGAAATAATCTAAATGTTTACAATATTTAAAAAATGGATTACTTTCATTATGGTTATGAACATTCCATATTATTATGCACATTAAATTCGATTTAAAATAGGTTTAAATTTACATCTTTCATTCCACAACTCTTAAAATATATAAATGTTGTAAGACAAATGTGCTCGTGGAGACCGATAGAGTCAAAATAAATGCAATCTATATAAAAGTTGGTTTTTGAACATTTTTTGACAATTGGTCAGCGTTGGAGACTTTGATATTTTCAACTTCTTAATAATCTCTTTCCGCAGGAAGCAGTAGAAGTAATCAATATGTATACGTAAGACAAAAACTATATTCTTTTACTAAATATATAATGATATTTTCTAAAGAAATACATACATATATATCAATCACTGATTTTTGTAAATATGGTAATAATTGATACATTTAGTTAGTATATGTATAAAATTGTCCGTAAGAAAAATATTCAAGGCATCATATTATCTGTATATATTTCTTCAGATCGGCGGATCCCTTATGAAGACTAGCTCATTTCAGGATTCGCGAAAAATACTAGTTTTCATGAGGAATCTCCTACGAAAATTAGCAAATTTCAGAATTTTAGACAGAAACTATAATTTTCTTAGACAATTCAAGAAAGTATTAGTATTTATCAGAAACTAAAAAGAACTAGTGTTTCATAATAGGCCTTTGGAAAGAACTATGCGTTTTCGAGAAATCTGAAATGTGCTAGTCTTCGTAAGAGACGTCGAGATAATGTACAGTATGTAAAGCAATTCTTTAAAAATTTTAAATAAATCGATTAAAAACTCATTTAAGTTCTGTTGGTTGTCGAAGTTTGTACAATAAGCACAATGCAGCATAGAGGCGCGCTACATGACACTCACTTCCAATCTCATTTTCATTTGTAATTTCCAAGTCAGATTACATGCATATTATTCTTAATCATGTAACCAAAAAAATCAATTTTTTATCAGTATGAAGGTGCATTAACCACTGCTAAGCCGCGTCGCTTTTAACAAAAACCTTTTTCGCAAAGCAAACACTCTATACACAAATTTCAGATAAGGAAGTCAAAAAGCACACGGTGAAAGAATGTCGAGAGGCCCGGCGCGTACAGCCATAATGACGATTTCTCTCCGCGACGGCTCAGAATTTCAGGAGTTGGAAACCCGTTTGCTCTCACGTGATGAGAGAGTATAGTCGCGCGCGCAAATACCAGTTTAAAGGAGAGCGCGCGAGAGTTCGGCCGCGCCGCCGATGCTCTTTTCGGCACGATCGTCGCGGGCCCCAGGTGTATCGGCGAGATAAGGGCTCGCGCCCAGCCCTTCGATTTCGCCGCAAATAGCTTTATAATATAGATATTCTGCCCTGCGGGACGAAGAAAGATTTGCGCGCGAGAGAAAGAGAAAGAAAAATAATACAATAAAACTTCATATCTCATATCACGTAAAAATTGTTATATATAGTAAAATATCACATTAAATTCGTCAGGTACTTCAGTATTAAAATTCACATAAGGCGTTATATTCATCCATCACTTCAAAGTTAAAATTATTTACAATTAAATACATTTTGCAAATTAAAACTTAATAAATTAACTATGAATAAATTAGGACATCACAGTAATTTAGTCTAAAGCTGCGATGTGTTTTTTGACCGCCGCCTTAAACGATTTTAAGGATGGAAGTGTGCGTATCTCAAAAGGGAGCGAATTCCACAGATGCGCACCTTGAACTTGGAAAGATCTTCGTCCTGTCTCAGTGCGCATATGTGTGATCGAGAGTTGTTTTGCGTCACCTTTTACAGAATGCTTAGACTCATTCTTTGTAAAAAGTGATCCCAAGTAAACAGGATCTTTGATATTAATTATTTTGTAGGTGGTGGTCGCCATGAAAACCGCGTTTCTAGAGTCTATCCGTGTCCACCCTAATTTTTCCCTGCAAAGAGTGATGTGCTCATCCTTCCTAGCACCTAGAACGTATCGCACACATGAATTTTGCTGTCTTTGCTGCCGGCTACGTAGATCTAGTGACGCTTCGAGATACACTACAGAACAATAGTCAAGGTGAGCAAAAGCAAGAGCCACTGCTAAGTGCTTCCGCAGATCCTGGGTGGTATAATTTCTAAAAAAACCTTAAGTTATACAGTTCTCTATTAACCTTTTTTGCGACTATGTCCAAGTGCGGCTTCCACTTGAGTTTAGAATCTAGAATAACACCCAGGTTCATTACGGCTTGCGAAAAAGGGACGAAGACTCCGTCTCCCAGACTGATTTCCTCATGCCCTGTGTCTCAAGACTATTAATGTATCTACGCGAGCCGAAAGCAATAGCTTTAGTCTTGATCTTGTTCTGAGGGCGACGCCTTTGACCCAATCAACAAAAGAGAGAGGTAGAGCGAGAGAGATAGAGAGAGACAGAGAGAGAGAGAGAGAGAGAGTGAGAGAGAGATTCTCGTATATTTTAATATTTTTAACGGAGGAGGACATCGCGAAACACGTTTGTTTACGTGAATTTTATAATACCCCCAAAAATATATTGCGATGACATTAAAAATAAACCGAAGGTATTGAGCGCGGTTTATTTTTAGAATCGCATGGAGGTAAGTATATTCTCGCGTGAAAGTTTGCGCGCGTCATGTTTATGATGTACGAGGAAATCGTTCACTCTTTTTGGAAGGAAAATTTGTTTGCTAACTCGATAGTTGCAACAGAATATTTTTACTATCAATCATAGTAATAGTGTATCTAATAGAAGGTAATTTCATTTATTATACAAGTATCAATTAATAATGAATAGATTATCCAAAAGTGTCATTAATTCTCTAAATCCATTATGTTAATAGACGTCTTTAATGACTAGTAACGATAATAAACTTAAATTTACGATTAAACTTTTTTATAAATTTATACTTTTTCTACTGTTTCAGGTTATCAGCTTTTTATCACTGCAATCATTTTATATAAAGTTGATTTATGAATGTTTGTAATAATTTTAAAAAGTTTTATCTCCTTGTTGCATTAATTTACCAATTATGCCCAAATTATGGCCTGGATTTTGCTATTATACAATTAATCAAGAGCACCTGTATGTAATTACAATCCCCCAATCGACACATTTAGCGTAATAGAGTTTCATAGCATAACCGATGATTATATAAAGCTCAGGTATACTGAAATTTATGAGAATGTAATTTTATGTTGGTTCTAGTACTTCATATATCCATACCTGCTATGAAAATCTAATCTAACTAATAATAAATAAAATTTTACTTGTACGAAGATTTGACAAAAATTAATACATCATCCTATTTTATTTCTCTTCATCTTTTGCATTAGATATATACAAAAACCGACATTGCCTATGTGCCTATACGTATCTTGTGTGTATATATATATAGGAGAGCACACTCTCCTCGGCAAAAAGAGTCTGTTTGCAAAAGTGTCAGGCTTCGCGGCTGCCGCTGCGACAAGAAAACGCTTAGGCGGTAGATTCCGCGCGAAAAGGCTCTAATTCGAAAAACGCACATCGCGGGATCCACTCGAGCTGCAGTGTGTGTTATTTACGTTGCGCTGCGGTTGCTCGCCGTGGGAATCGGCTCGGAGAGCTGAAGATGATTCACGCGCGAGATTTTGAAGAAGTGGCTTTGTGTCGGATGCTACGGAGCTTGTATTTCCAGTTGCGTACGTAGGCATTGAGATTTGTTTTTGAATTATTTTTTCGGTTTTCTTTTCACGGGATTTTCGAATTTAACTGCACTGAGAGGAGTGTCACTATTGTTTTGTCTGCTTGTGGTGTCAATATTGGCTTTGATCTTTTAGATGGCCACAAATTGTGATCAATCTTTAAAAGTAAAATAATGTCACTCAAGAGATACTTTGAAAAAAAGTAGTTACAATGCTTGTGTAACTGATATGATTTGATTTAAATCATACACAAAGTTTTTAAGCTGTTGTTTGAAAGGACAATGTATATTTAAGTTGAACTTTTACTGAAATCAATATAATCGTTTCACTTCGCAACTTCCATTGTCCTCTTTGAAAGAGAAGACAATAACTTCGATTTGCACAACTCGTTGTTAAATTTTTACGCGCAATGGTCTTTCAAACAAATTGTTACTGGATTTACGCTTCGGTGAGCTTTCAGTAGCGAACTTTTAATGAGTATTGTTTGACTCTCGAGGTAACAAGTGGAATGTTACAAGTATTTCTTTTTTCTTTGTTATTTTTTATTTTTTTGAATGCGCAGAGTAAGTGTAATTTCAGAGTTGAAAGGTATAAGTAATGTTATTAAAATACCTTTCCAGAACTCAGTTGAATTAATAAAAGAAGTTTCTTCGTCATAGACGAGGTCATAGACTTAAGAGTTGAGATATTTTTACCAAAATCAATCGATATTCCTATAAAGTGTTAGTTATACTTAGACTCTCATGCTATAGCTTTGACAAAAGGCGATCCAGAATATACATTACGCAATTTTTACTACACATTTTAATAAAGATTTTCATAGTACTAGTAACATTATATTTTTTATTATAAGAATTATTTACGTCTGTGCATAAACAATAAACTTAGCTCGACTTATTTATAAACCCTCTCATTCATCGAACATTCCTATTCCAGTAGCGTCTCACGGAACTGAATTCGAAACGACCGAGATTACGGAAATCGTTAAAGCTCCTACCTATACATATCGTTAGCCGGTACGAACGACGACGACGAACGACGCAGTCGTGAAATTGATCGAGACGATCCTCGCTCACTCGCTCGCACAATGAAACAAAAGCATGAAAAGTCCGCTGCACAGTGACGACATCGTCGCCGGCTATACGTCGACGCGGACGCGCCGCATCGAAATCTGCATCACTAACGAGCGCGCGCACGCGCGCGGATGTCGCAACTTTTTCGACGTAGCCACCGCCACTGCTGAGTCGCGGAATTCGTTTGCTCAGGTAGGTGTGCAGGTACGGAGAGAGACAGACGCCGAAAATGAGGGAAATTCCGCTAGAAGTGAAAGCAGAAGAGGCAGAAGCAGCTTCTGAGAGGATGTTTTGACGATGATGAATTTTTCGCGACGGAGAGCCTGGCAGCGGCGCAGATGGAATATCGTACGTGCTTGCACTGCAGGTGCGAGTGTGTCGGGATGCTCTGGCAGACGTGACGAATTTTCATTTTAGCGCGCGAATGTAGTGCTTGGGACGTGTCGCTTTGATACGAGTCGTGTGGTTTAAGATGATTTAATCGCTGGTATGAATTGCTGTGTTTGAGTGCTAATGAATTAATAATAAAATGTGTAAAGACAATAAAGGTAATTATAAACATGAGCAAAAATGGATTTCGTGTTTGAATGTGGGATTTCATTGTGAATTTAATTGACGAGAATCGAATTTCAATTTACAACGAGTATCAAATTCACGTTAAACTGGAACTTCTGATTATAATCCAATCACGGAATCTCCATTTATAACGTTATATGGACACTTTAGCTATATAGGTATATATAGCATTGGAAATCATTAGTCGTCTAATTTAGGAAAATTCTATTAAAGTGAATTAAACACAAAATAAATAATATAGAATTATTTAAATTAATCAATCGATATGATATTAATTTATTGTTAAAAGTTCAGGTATCGATCTTTCCGAGTTGTTCATTTGTAAAGGGCGAAGGAAAGAAGTAGAAAAGTAAAAAAGAAGAAAAGTCATTTATATTTCTTTCCTTCGCTCTATACAAACCATTGACTCGGATAGAACGATAATTGAATTTTCAACTACAAATTTAAAAAGAATTCAATGAATAAATAATGTCATTAGTCAAGTAAAGAAAATACTTTATATGAAGTAGAGGGCCGTATTTTTAGTATTCCACTGTTTTAAACAAGGCGTACAAATCAAGATAGACATAAATAATATTAATTATCATTTATAAAATATAAAATTAATACTTTATGTACTTTTTTCATTAAAAAATAGGGCGTTCAGAATCATAATGAAATAAGATCATTTTAGAAACTGACGCAAATATTTCAACTTTAGTAACAAAATAAAAGTAGAATTTTATGATTTTTTAACTTTAATTAGTACTTAAATAAACTATTTATCAGATATAAATAATATCGTGATTTACAAACAGTTGCAAAGTTTTAATGGACGTTTACTACATTTTGAAACTAGACATATTCAGTTATGAATCTGAACGCTTTAAATAAAGAAAAAGCGAAACCACTCCATAGATTTATATTGGTCAGATAATCAATACCTATATGGAAATGAACTTCTGACGCAGAACGACGCTCTTTCAATTATTTTCAATTGACAGAATAATGGCTTATGTAACGAAAAACCGAGCACAGAGAGTAGGAAAAAAGCGAAAATCATAGAATCAAAACCGCCTACACGTCCAAAGTCTATAACAGCGGCACGTGTGTTAAGAGGAATAATCGACTACAGCGGCAGCGGCAGCCTCGAATGTCGATACTCCCGACACCCCCGCGCTCGAACGTATACACTATATACATAAAGAGCCGAAAATTTCGCACGCAACGACTTTCGTGTAACACATGCCACGGCATATACATACATATATTTACGCTCTGCGCAAGCGGTGGGGAAGCAATGAACCAGAAATCGATGACTCACGAAAACATCCTCCTTCTCTTTCTAGTCGAGATTCCCGCGCTAAATTAATAAGGCGTGTACCTATATGGCTATATAGGTTAGTCTTTATCGAACCAGTCAATTATTAACAAACGTGATTTTCTTTTCATGATATTAATATTATATACAACTAAAATAGAGAATATAAAATAAATATTTATAGTTTATTTGATGAGGTCTCAAATTCTTCTTATAAATATGTTAAGTTACATCAAGCGCAATATATTATATACTATTATAATGATACAAAAATGAACAAAAAAAACTTGTTCGAAATACCTATAAGTGTGGTTACGTTTATTTACATAGCTGTAGAAAATAAATCAGTTTTTCTTAATGTGCTGTAAGGTTTTGAGAACATAAATGAATGGACTGAGGTTTTATAGATTTATATAGTACATAATAAATATAATCAAGTTATGAGATCTGGGAATTAAAAAAGTTTTGATGGAATAAATTATTCAGAAGCAAAAGTCACAACATTTTTGAAAAATTGAAAATTTTTTTATCTCTAGCAACCGACATTTTTAATAAAATTATTTTCCGGATTCCGACATTATATTTTGAGTCATATGAAAAGCTCAAAGCCTTGCATTGATGCCGAGTCTATACCCGCTTTTAAATAACAAAAAAGTATTATTTAATATTATGGTATAATATAATATATTTAAAGAACATACAATGACCACGTCGGTTCACTGTTAGTTGCAGCTTAAAACACAAAAATGAGATTTTAAAAGATAAAAGTTGAAGTTGAAAAATGCTCTCAAAGATAAAAATATTGTAAACAACAAAAACTATAGTATATTTTAGTCTTTTTTACCACATTTTTAAAATTTTCTTTTTTCTGATCTGAACAACTATGTAAGCTGAAAGTATTTGATAGTTTAGAATTTTAATCTACGTTTGCATTAATTAACCTTTATCTAAAGATCAAGTGATTACATAAAATGTTCGGACGTTCCATCTTGACGTAAATTAGGGTCGCTGATGTGCACTTCAGGCTGCATACTTGCCTCCGGGGCGTAAAACTGCCCCTTGATGAAGTATGAGTTATTGTTACATTCCAATATATTAGCGATTTAAATTTTAATTTAAAGGTATAGTCCGATACCCTT
Source organism: Gastracanthus pulcherrimus (assembly GCA_949152435.1). Taxonomy (NCBI): domain Eukaryota; kingdom Metazoa; phylum Arthropoda; class Insecta; order Hymenoptera; family Pteromalidae; genus Gastracanthus; species Gastracanthus pulcherrimus. The sequence goes on along the minus strand of OX424572.1, from coordinate 214,563,606 downwards.
AATACTCATCCCAGAAGCTACATGTAATTAAATTGATTTAGCATATCTTATATCATTTCTCGATGTCCAGTGTAACTGTGCGCAGAACACACCCCATATCTATCCACATTTACTCGCGGCGCTTCCGCATCGCTCGTACCCGCAAGAATTTTTCCCGCTCGCGCACCGCCGGCCGAGAATTCCGTGGCGCCGGAACAAGACGTCGTGCGATTACAAGATTGCTGGCGAGAGAGAGAGAGAGAGAGAGAAAAGGACGCGAGTGGGAGAAGAAAGTCTTCCCGGCGGTGACGAGGTCAGGCAAGCTGGCGCCGGGGCAAACGTCGTAGTCGTCGTCGTCGTCGTCGTCGTGAAAGCAACAGCAGTATCTCGAGATAGTGAGAGGCGATTTTCATCCCCCTTGGCAGCGAATACCGCCCGCTGCTGCCCGCTAATGTAGCCGAGAGAGAGAGGGAGAGAGAGAGATGATGTGCGCTGGAGGGGGGAATAAAATTTGGACGCTATACTCTCTGATGGCTCTTGGACGCGAAGAGTGGAAAGAACGTGCGCGCTTTGGTGTTATCGGAGCAGGAAGATGATGTGGACTGACGTAAGGAGCTGAAATTCGTCTAGCGCTGTGTCGGAATCGTTTTTCTTTGTTTCTTGAGGTACTGAATATCTCGAGAGCTTGGTGAAATATTTGGCAAATTCGGTGCTTGGCATTCTATGATTATGTAATAGAACGTGTATCTTCGTAAATGTATTATATGCTCCAATTATTTTAAATGTTGCAATTTAGAAGTACTTATTATGATAAAATAACGATTGGCAGTAGTTACTATAGTAATAAACGATTTTTTAGTAAATTTATTTAGAAAATTTATTATTTTATTATAGTAAACAGAAACAGCATTTTAAATCTGATTGAAACGAAGCCAAGTATAAAATATCAACAAAAATGCCAAAAAGTATGTTTCATAATTAGGTAGAATGAATAGGAAGTATAGCGGAGCATATTTCTCGCTCTTAAATCTGTTGAAACGATTCATCAAGTCAAAGCTATTCATCAGGCGGACGCTCTGTGTGCAAACACGAAAACTTAAATTTATTAGAAAGCATGCTTTCAGCATAAGAAACGTAATAATTATCTTAGCGAGCTTTTTAATTACCTCGCCTTAATTATCACGTTTGTCCTTCTCGACTAATCATACAATGAGACCCGTCTACCCATAGACATAATTAATTACGATTTCCATTTGATACAACACTTAAACACAACAATTTACTACAATAATTATTATAATAATGTCAAGTAATCGCCGCATGAATACACACAGGCCGGCTAATAATACATAAATTAACGTACATAAATTTTATCCGTAGGGAGAGCAGCGAAGTAAAGCAACGTACGCGCACGATAAAAAGAGAGAAACTGAGCGTCTCTCGACTATAGTCGACTACACGCGGAGAGTGGATACACCACGGGGCACTAGTAGCATCAGCATCAGCGGCGAAAGAGAGCGAGAGGAGATAGAGCATAGAAGAGAAGAGAAGAGAACCGACGAGCGTAGAGCAGAGAGAGAGAGAGATGAGTACAGCAACTTCCCGGAAACTCGTTACGCCTTCGTCGGATACCTAATCGCCCTGGACGCGTATCGGCGCGGACGTTTTTTTTTCCTCTCTCCGCCGCCGCTGCTCGTCGTCGTTAAGGGCAGAAGAAGAAGCGGCGCCCGATAGCCCAGGGAGAGCTGCTACTGCTTCTCGAGTGCAGTCTTTTTTTCCTCTCTCCCGCCCCAAGCAGCGTGCAGTACGCTACCTCTCGCCCTCGCGCGAGTCTCGAAGGAGTTTCGAGGGACGGGGGGGGGAGGGGACACTTTGCGGAAACTCGCTTTAACAAGTTCGATGCGATTTTGCATGGATTGCTTGCTTTGACGAGGCTGCTGCTGCTGCTGCTTCTTCAGCGACACTTTGCCGACGTTTTTGCGCTGAGCTTCTTCCCTTTTTTTCTTCGCGAGTGCCAACGACGTGTATGTAGCTGGGATAGAGAAATGAGGGTGCAGCGAGGAGATAATTAAGGGAAAGCGACGGGCAAAGACGACGTCGTGCTGTGATTTTATGCGTGAACTTGAAAAGGGATTTGCCGCGGGTTTAGAGTTGAGGGGATACTTTTTCTTTATTCACGAGTTGTGCGGGGAGATGATTTTGCGAAATCGGTTGCGGATGATGTATTACACGTGCGTAAAGAATGAGATAGGAGAATGGATTTTCAAATGTAACAAATTATTCAAGTTGTATCATAAAATACACATTTTTTATAAAAGAAGATAAATTAGATAATCTTTATGGTAAAGGCACTATAGCAATCGATCTCTTTCTAAACATTTTCTTTAGTTTTGACTAGATGATTCTATGTAAGTATGTATGCCTCCCGATATCTTAGAAAAGACTATCAGAAGAGCAGAAAATTTTGTTTTGAGCAAAGTGTTTTGCCCTTTTTAGTTGTTAAACACCGCCTTCATTTGGATTAATAATGCATTTCGATTCGTTTTTCGTTTTGTTACAACGTTTGGCATCTAATCAATGTATTTCGATAACGTTGTAATGCCCATAACGCTTAATTATGATAAAAATGTAGGCCGTTGACAATGAGTGCTATCAGATTTTTTTTAAATTTCCTTGATATGTACATTGATTTATAATAGTAAGTGCTTTATGCACCTATAAGAAACTTTTGTGCCTATCGAGAAAGAAATATCTATACCAATTCTCATGATTTTTGATACCATACCTACCACGCAAATTTTATATTATAAAATTTACGATACAAAAATCATAAAATTGAAAGGCATAATTACATTCGTAAAAGAAATTACGACAATTTGAAAGCACGTTTATTACAATTTTGTTCCGGTCATCTCAGTGCAACTTCTTACTAATTGTGATTAATAAAAGTACACGAATAATGAAAGTAACAAGTTGGGTCAAATCGTCTAATAGATGTAAAAATCCCATATCACGCAGTCAAGTTCATTTAACGTATAAAAGGAACGTATAAGAAATCAAGACAAGAAAAAGAATTCATCGCAAAAAAATACATCTCGACAATTGAACTTATCCACCTTGATTCAAGACCCGAATAAATTCCTTTTCCCAAGCATCCTCATAATCATCCGCCATGGCGCTGTCTCCACCTGAAGTCCGGCGCGCGCCCGGGGGCCTTGTCGCCAAGAGTATCCCTCGTGCGCAAGCTAAAATTTCGGCCTAACGGTACACCCACACACACCCGTACACCCCACCACCTCCTCTCTCTCTCTCTTTCCCTCCTCCACAGGACGGAGCCAGAGTGTACAACACAGAGCCTGCGCGCAGGAGAGAGGAAGCAGCAGCAACACCTCGTGTACGTGCCCTCCTCGACGCCGGTGGAACGAGGAAGTGCGCGCGCGCGTGCGCACGTACGTCATCGCGGACCCACGGAGATAGATAGTGTGTGCACGCGTCTGTGTGAGTGAGTGTATAGGAGCGATGCGTGAGCGTGTGATGGAGAGGAAGCGCATGGAGACGGGAAGACGCCGCGTCCCCGTGTGCTGCTCTGTGTGTGCATATAGTCGTCGCCGGCGTCGCTGCTGCTGCTCGGCGAAATATATGTATAATGGATATGTATATGTGCACACATGGCACGAGGGGGGACTGACTGCGAGCTTAAGCTGTGTCTACAGTAGAAAACTACGTGCAGTGGGAAACTGCAACATTGTCGTCCGACGTGTGACGGCGTGTGTCATGTGTATTTGTTAGATTGAACGAGAGGTTGAATTGCTTTGTAAACCTACGGTGAAACTAACAATCGTTACGTGAGGTATACAACTCGGTTTGTCAAAGAGGGATCCAAGGATGAAAGAATCTTTGTAGATTCTACTCAATTTCAAATTTTCTTATTTGGTCAACGGATTCATAATTGACCACCCTTGAAGCCTCTGTACACCAATTCTTATTCGTAAATTTCAATTATTCTAGAATTGACATAGGTTTATCTTATCCTTAGGTCCCCCTTAGGTAAGAAGTGAGTATTGAAAAGAAAATAAATGTTCATCTATCTGTATATCTGTATGTATATTGTACATGCACGCAAGATGTTTTTAGTCCCATTGTTAATGGTCTACAATCCGTTATAAATGGAGAGAAAACAGCTGATGAACTTACCTGCTTAATGAAGCTTACATTTTTAAAGCATCTTAAGAGAATATACTCAAATAATTAACAAATGTATAATCGTTAGATTTGTGACTTGTCGATTCATTTATTTAAATAATAAATTATCTTTTGAGAATCAGAGCAAAATAATATAATTAAAAAGTGTTAATGAATATTCAAAGAAATATTCGAAGAATTTCGCGAAGAATGTTATTATGTCGTGGATATATAACAGTTAATTTATTATTGTGATGTTTATTAATTACTCGACTCCATTTTCTTAAGGTAGGTTCAGAGGTGGGTACATTATCAAGCAAAGGCCCCATAGGAGGTTTAATTACTGTTTTTAACTTTAGTTCAATTATCTTATTTAAATTTCATTATAAAGCATTGTGAACTACTTCTGAATGTTTATAACAAAATACTATTATATTAATACGTAAATAGCGCTCGTTGACTTAATTATCAATGCGCTTGCGCAGAAGCACGTTTTCAACGTTTATCCTCAACATCTTTTTTATTTGGTTGTTAGCACATAAATTTGATAACGTCATTAGATTCCCCGTGAAAATCCCCGTATCTTTAATTATATGTTAACTTTTTTAATAACTAATCTTGTACGATTTACTAAGAGGCAATAAACAGCTCATTCCTATAAGGTTACTTGTTAAAAGTGACTTTTAGTAAACTTAATTTTTTCGATAAGTTGATCGTTGACCCCCGATTTTCTTTTTAGATTACAAAAGTTTAATGTCCAAAGAATATTTCTGCAAAATTTCAATGTCTATAATTTTATAAAAAGTCACTCAATCCATCTTAAGACACTCCTAAAATGAACGCGTCAGTAAATAAGTATAAGTTCTCTTTTGCCTTATTTTGCGAGCTAATAATGCGAACCAAAACATGTCGTCTGCATGCACACACCCATATGCAGTTTTATTATTGGAGATACAGCCTTACAATGAGCCGCTGTGCTGTCGCCGCCGCTGCTGCTGCTGCAAGTGCGTACAGCTGCATTATCCGAAGCTGCTGCCGCTCCTGCAGCTACAGTCTTCCTTTTCGTTTTATGGGCTAGAATTGCTTGACGGCAGCAGCAGCAGCAGCAGCCGCTTTGTTTGTTTGTTTATGCGCCGGAGGCAGTGGAGGGAAAAATTGTGATTTTTGGCGGAGCTACCTCGAGCGATGTACACCGAAAGTCGAAGCGAGCGAGAAATTTCTATGCTTTTCTTTTCGCTTTTTTTCTCTTTATTTTTGGCTCGGAGAGCGGAAAAAGGTGGAATTTATTTTTCAGCGGTGTCGAGTTTTGTAACCTTTTTGAAGGCTCTTGGCGTTGCCGATGGCAATGTGATATATTACGTTCGATTACACTTATTTAAAATGTAATAAAAAGATAGTCAAACGTTTTGGTAATCCTTTATATAGTCATTTTTAAGTTAATTAATCATACAGTGCCCAAGGTTCTTATTCAACTGAAAAAATACATGAAAAGTGTTTCGATATCTCTAAAGGGGTTCCAGTGACCTTATTACATAAAGTTTATTAAAGGATAATCAATAAAACATGATTTTAAGAGACAGTCTGTATACAGACGAGTAAAAGTTGTTTTGCTCTCAAATTGAGCGAACTTCAATAATTAAGCTGGTGAAAAGTTTAGGTATCCTTGTACAAGGTAAAATTAAAATAATTAAAAAAAAATTCTTTTTTGTAAGCTTTACGGAAAATTCCCCAGTGAAATACGTATTGCTTTCACTCATACACATTGCTGCTGTTTCGGTACCGCTATTTTGAATTTTACGATAGACAATAATTGATTTTTTGTATTTAAGAGGACGCCGGAGTCTCTACTTGTCTACGCATAACCTCACTTTTGTAATTCAAAATATTTCAAAACCGGAAAAGTTTTATGTGCTTTTTTAGCACTCAAAATGTTCCTTGTTCTTAGACAAAGTAGGGACAACTCTTACTTTTTGATTAAACAAATTATTATTTAAGAGGACGCCAGATTCTCTGTACTGGTCTAATCCAGTTTTTCGCTATTTATTTAAATAGTCAGTTGTTTAATCAAACTGTAAAAGTTGTCCCTACTTCGTCTAATAACATTTTTAGTGCTAAAAAGGCATATAACATTTTTCGTTTTTGAGAAAACTTTGAATTACAAAAGTAAGGTTATGCGTAGACAAGGTCCGTGACTCTGGCATCCTCTTAAGTCTGTGGTAGATATTGTAGGTTAGGGGAGAACGGGGTAATGCCGGTCAATGGCTAATTCCGGTCACCCTCATTTTCAATAATCTAAACATTTGTAGGTAATATTTCGAATAGTATATCAAACGCAACATAAAATGCAATTAATTTAATGTTCAAATAGCCGTCTATTCAGATTTATTAAGGAATTATACACAATCAAAGTTTAGGCCTACATTTCTTATAAGAAATCTAGGCTATAGAATAAGCTTTTATCTATATTATTTGTTACTTCATGCAGTTATTTTTTACAACTTTATTAATTTGAACAATCTAAGAATACGAAGTAGTGAAGAAAATAGAGTATAAACCTATTGCTTTTTGGCATTTCAATTTAAATTACTAAGCAGAATTGAGGTAATCCCGGTCACAATGTTATTTATATGACGCTCCCGAAAGTAAGGCTAAGAAACCGTTGCGCTACGCTCTCAGGTAGGGCAGCTTTGCTTAAATGTTTTTGATTGAACAGTGGTTATGTTATTGCATATGTCACTGTGTAGGTGCGAAGAATAATGCGACGGATCATATGAAGGTTCATATAATCGATTTAAAGAAATTGCTGATCGGTATTACCCTTTGATATGGGGTAAATCCGGTCAAAATGCTTTTTTTTTATTTCGACTTATAGCTTCGATATCTTAAAGTTTTATATCAAACCAATAAGAAATATTTAAAGTCAATAGTTTGAACTAACATAATAATTATTTAAAGTTAAAAAAACAATTTGAAAGTGGAAATAACAAGCACGTTTGCTTAGGTGACCGGCAATACCCCATTATCCCCTATTTGCTTCACTTTTAGGCAAAACGGACATAATAAACTTAACTATTAATTTTGAGAGCATCTCCAAGCGAAAAAAGCATAATATTCTACAATAAGATTTAGATGGGGAAAGACTATATTTAAATGTATAATTGCTACTAATGAATCGTTTGCAAAATTTTTTATTACAATATTAGTCAATAAGGATTTGTAATCTCTGTATTTCTACAAAGAAGGAAACAAAATGAATAGGAAACTTCCACTCCACTTCACGTATTTTCCGAGTTTCCTTATACGGGTTAGTTATTTTCAAGTTATTTGCATGTGTCATCAAAAATTGCGGTTGCAATGCATTTATATTTTATTACATTAACTCGAAAATATACCTATAAAAATTTGTTTTACAAATATAAAAAATGTTATTCCAAAATAAATTGTAATCTACATAAAGCTAATTTTGCGTTCAAATATAGTTTATTCCGGGATATACTACAAATCCAATCTATTTATAAAGTAAAAATAAGATTTTACGCTCTATAAGTTGATTGTATTTGCTTTCTGAAAAAGTTATCCGATACAAAAAGACGTTGCAGTGCACTACTTTGTAATACTTTACAGTCGCGCGACAAAGTAAAGATTTTACTCGAAAGAAGCTATTTTTATTTTGCAACAAGCTACCTCAATAAAAAATTTGTTTTATTTCGACATCAATGAAACGAAATTTTGATACAAAATTAGTACAAACAGTAAAAAATACATTGTTTCTTTCAAAAATATACATTTATTTCAAGAACATACTCAGCTCAAAAAGCTTTTGCTTAGACTAATAAAAAAAACATTTAAATTCAAAATGCTGTAGTTAAACGCAGACACAAACTTTCACAGAAGTTGCTTAGTACGGTCCGATCGATGAACTAAATACACATTTTTCTAAATACAGGAAGAAAAAAAATGATTGCCAATCTTCAAAGTACACATCAACGCTTGTCTATCCAACTTATATAAACAACCGAGCAAGCGATAAGGAGGTGTTTGCTGAAAAAATCAGGCGCCAAACGAGCCGTGTCTCAATGAACGTATATACGAAGAATAGACAGCTCGGCGAGAACTTCTCTCTCTCTCTCTCTCTCTCTCTCTCTCTCTCTCTCTCTCTCTCTCTCTCTCTCTCTCTCTCTCTCCCTTCGAATCGCGGCCAAAAGCGCACATCGCGCCATAAATCTAGCGCTAAAATAAATCAAGCGTCTACCCCCTTCGTCTCCCGAAGTCTCTCCTATACACCGAAAGTTCACTCCTCAAAATCCACTCTCTATCTACGCAGCGAACTTCTGCGCATTCCGATCGCTGTACATATCGCAGACACCCGCGCGCGAGTCTGTATAAATTATACACGCGACTATGCGGGAGCGTGTTTATATTGTGTGTATGGGAGAGAAGAATAAAATCGAGAATGAAACGAGTGAATTAAAACGCCGGGTAGAGAGAGGATCGGTGAATGAACACGGACACGTGATATTATTGTTTACACACTTGAGCGATTGCGCGAAGGTAACTGTTCAATTATTATTTTAAGTCGTTTCGCAACGAGCGATATTTTATTGATTTGGCTGATTGGTATAATATGCGGGATAATTATTTAATTGCTGTTTCGCTGATTAAGACAATCGGGTGCTTCCGTTTTTTAAAACGATTAATAATGATTTAATGACTGATGATTAATTTGTTCATTTTGTATATATTTTAATACACATATAGGTAGAACATTCTTGGGCCATGTCTTTATATCGAACTAAAATGGATCGAAAAATTTTAGTTTAGAAAAGTGAACAATAATCAGATTTGACTATTTTTGTATAGATTATTTAGCAAACTTTATTTTTCTTCTCGAAAATAAGATTTGATTAATCTGTCGCAAAGTTGCGAAACTAAATGCAAATGGTCTTAAGGTGGCTTCATCGCGTAGTTTCGTATCTATCCGCGGCCCCGTGGGAGGCATACAATATATGTTTTCTAATAACCAAAGCAATTCCAATAAAAATGATTTAGTATTAATTATCATACTTATCGACCTACATATATGTTATAATATATGGAAATTAATAACAATACTTACATATATGTATACAACAATACACTCATTTTAGTTATTTATTAAATATTTTTTATATTTGATTTTCATAGTGGACTAGTGACTGGGTATTGACGTTGATTAATTGGAATGTATAATTAATAACTACAATCTCCTGATGATGGTTTTGTAAAGAAATTATGTTTTTTCTTGTAGTTACAGACTTAAATGCTGATTATTCAATAAGAGACCATGTTAAAAATTTTATTTCTAAGATTTTTTTCTCTTCAGTTTACCTGGTAACCCCAGGTAACCGAAATTTTGATAGAATGCTTAAAACGTAATTTTTAGTGAGATTTTTATTTTGCTTTAATGATGGATTTTGACAAACGACGGAGCTACCTTAAATGAGGTATATATAATGAGATACTTTCTGTGGGATATGATGCTACAAGCAGGGTGCGTACATTGTCCCCTTTTTTATTTTATTATTTAATAGGCACAGACCCTTTACAAAATTTGTTTACAAAATTAGTTGCAAGAAATTCCCCCTTTCCCTTTTTTGTTCTCGTCACGTATTTTCCCCTTTTTTAGTCACCCTCCTCTATTTCCCCTATAATCGATCATATTATTGAAATGCAACTTTTTGCAGTCTATTAATATGTATAGTTAAAAAGTATGAAAACATTTTTAAAATTATTTTTATTTCTTTTATTTATAAGAATTCGCGGTTCAAATAATTCATCTTGAAAAAGGTAGACTGTTTGAAATGGATATCTCCTTCTAGACTTGCCTAAAATAAAAGAGTATATTGTGTACCGTGCAAAAGTAGGCTTTTTTCGCCCGCGGGTGAGGTTTGCAATACGAGTTGATGGCGAGCAAGCTCAAACCGAAGGCGATTTAGGTATTTTGATGTTTAGGGCTGCCTAAGCCCACTTAGAGCTGATTTTCGACAAGTTTCTTCTGCGCGTTCGGAAAACGAACCACTGTAGTTTCGCTAAATCGGCATGAAAACCGCGTTTATGTCCAAATGTGGCAAAAGAAAAACGTAAATGATCTTAATCAGCATACGGATCATTACGGCCTAAAGTAGGATATATCATATTACTTGACAAAAAACTAGATTTTTATTTTTTACTAAGGTAGTTTTAGCTCGCAGATACATATGGTATTTCACACAAAATTAAGATTTACGAACAATTGACAATTTAAAAACTTTTAAGTCTGCTAAAATTTTTACATTTGCGTACTTATCATTTTGCGGTTTTAAGGTGAATTAATTTATCTCGTTTATCTGTGATTTACGATTTTTTAAAGTCAATTTAAGTTTCTTTTTAAAATGTACACTATGTTCATTTAATTATATGTTGGATACAAATATATATCTGAATTCAAATTAACAAAATAATATATCAATTTTACTTAAAGCTGCCATTTACCTTAAGTAGGCGATAACGACACTCATGCTACTTAAAAATCTTAAATTATCTTAGGGAAAAATTCCTCTTTCTCCCAGTAAAATAAAAAAATAGGGGATGCGCTTCCTATACGAGTGAGAAAATGCGTACAATTGTACCAAAAAATCAAGAAAATATCTAAGAAAATTTACTTCTGACCAATGAAAAAATATCTGAAACAAAGTGATAATTTTCGCGTAAAAGCATCGAAATTACGTGCATTGTGCTATACATAAGATGATTATTAAAGAAAAGTAATACTTTTAAGAGAGTATATATAACAATCAACGCAATAAAAAATTCTGCTTGCACTTACAATATTTAATTTTCCATTAGTATTTTTATTTTTCTATTATTCTTTGATTAATATATAAAAATAATTTTATTTATCGTTTTGATATTCGTATTTAAAAGTTATCTCATTATAATACTATAAGTAGGTATAAATGTTCATTATTCCATATAGTTTTATGATAACACGATTTTAGAAGCTTATATTATATAGATAATTGCAGTTTCATACTACCGACATTATCAAATTTTAGGAGTACATAACGCAGAGTAATATTCTTTAGGCAGTTCATAAATAGCGGTAATTTCATTTATACCCCAATATCCTCTAAATAAATAATCTTAATCTACGTAAAGATGTGTGTAATAAAAAATGCTCTATATAGACAAAATCCGTATTTTAAATCTTATATTTTCAGAAGCAAAAAAAGAACCTTTCACATTCGTATAAAAACCGAAATCTCCTCAATCTGCAAGCCAACATCAAAACTCCTTTAAAATTTCATCGACTTGTCATCATTCGTGCACTAACCTCGCGAACCCCCAAAAAAGAATGTTAAGCACAGCCTGCTCGGAGATCGCTTCTCTCTCCTTCACTCTTACTTTTCTCCCGATCTCGCTCTCTGGCGCGTGACCACATGTGTGCACACTGCACACACACATATACATGTATGTATGGAGACTTGCGGAGATCCTTGCTACATGAGACCTTCTCTGCTACTTTCGCGTTTATCGGACTAAATTTTTTCCAATGAAAATCGGACTCCGAAAAAGAGTATTTGCTAAGAGGTTTACGTATCACTCGAAGAAGAGTAAGTTCTTTTATAGATATTTATAGAGCATCGAGTAAGCATATAGTTAAGTTTATACTTTATAGAAAACTATATATTCACTATATATTTATGTACAGAGAGAACATATATACAAAGAGAATTTTCTCATAAAAGTAACTGTATAAATCATATTAAATGTGGGACATTTTGATTCACGGGAAAATGTATCCTACCGAACGGTAAATTATAATAAATAACATAAAATTTTGTTCTTCTTCATATTTTCATCGTTTAA